>JAANBC010000102.1:0-85263 GCA_014621405.1 Stylonectria norvegica
TGCGGCGGCGGGGGACGGGGAGGACGTGGGCGAGGACCATAGGTACGAGGTGAAGGATTGCGTCCACGTCTTGGCAGGGGGAGAAGCGTGATCGATGGGACAGGTAGCAGCAGAGGCAGCGGTAGAGGCAGATGTTTGTAGTTTCTGAGCTTCGGCTTCGCGGGCTTTTGCTAGCCATGCGTCGCGGGTTTCGTGGTCGACCGGGCAGGCGTCGGCGTTGCCGGCCATGATGGGCAATGTCTCGAGGGGGCGGAAAGGCGTGTCGTCGCCGAGTAGATGTCGAGATGCGAAAAGAGTCGAAGTTTCATTCGATTAATTGTTCATGGTGTTTTTCAATTGTCAATGGCGAAGTTTCGCGGCCGCGGTTCATGTCGGAATTGGTGTGGTAATGCGACAGGCAACATTGGCTTGGAGGAACGTCCAGAGAAAAATATCGGCCGGGAATTTGCCGATTCGGGGGTTCACGGCTTCTACCATCCATCTATCCGTCTGATAGTTGCATTTTGCATCAAAATGTACATACCTAGCGAAGGACGAAAGAGCAGTTTGCATATATTCATGTGATACATCGTCGAGTAGCTATGAGATTTCACCACAGAACTTCTCAGCTCAAACGGATGGCAGAACTCAACTAGGTTCCTGATGAACCTCGAACGGCTTGAACCATTTACCACACCTTCCATCGAACTGCATCATCTCCCGATATGGCTTGTCAATCGAGAGTATCAAATATATTGATTCATTCCTTTATATTGAAGCAACTCTAGACACTGTTTATTAGGCCTAGCAAAAGGGAGATGACTGTCGTAGAAAACACAAAGGAGTTTGAACAAAATCGAGGTTAACGAGAGTATTTGCTTCGTCGTGAGTCAAGTTCCTATCAAACCCGCCTTCGAACAATCTACCCTTAGAACCTTTGTAGACTGACACCTCGAATGTAACTTTCTTAAGGTATAAATACCTATACTCGATTGGTGCCCCCTTAGCTCTTCATTGGGTAGTTGAAGTCGTGATGAAATCATCGAACGGCGAGAGTGAAGTCATCTCTGTATGACGTCGTTCAAACCTCCTTATATGTAGAAGTACTATATCACTATTTCGTCCACAGAAGCCCATTTCCTCGTACTGAAACGAGCTGAAATAGAGCGAAATAGTAGAACCAAAATTCAACTTTGCCAAAATGCCAAACTACGAGCAAATCGCCAAGGATGCCGAGGCTGATCTCAACACCTACCAGTCCAAGACCGGAAAGGCCCGCCGAGAAGGACTCGACGACGCGGGCGTCAACTCGAACGCAGAGAAAAAGTTCGACGGCGCCAAGGTCACCTATGGGGACGACCTGAGCACAAACCGGGGAGACAACAGGCGCATCCCGCCCAGCGAAGGCGGCGAGCTTGATGCCCGCGGCCGGTAAGCACCCGATATATACGCCATGCTGTGAACACACAGAGAAACTGACAATCGTTGACAGACAAACCCACGGTCAAGACTTTGAAGGCGAAGGTGGTCCCGCCGACAAGCACTTGCCGAGCGGCGAGAACGACCACGACGTCGTTGGCGCGAAGGTGTCCAAGGCGGATGGTCTGGGCCGCGGCGGCGACATCGCCAGAGACGGCCAGGAAGCCTCGCAGGTGAATACTGGCAAGGACTCGCTTAGACGAAGCGGTGCGCAGTTTAAAGGCGAGGACTATTACTCGCCTGAGAGTGTCCCTGATAGCATCGCGGCCGAGAATCTGTTGCCGCCGGGGAGTGTCACGCAGGCGAGTAGGGAGACGGAGGGATACGAGGGGCAGCCCGAGTGAGAGGTTCGAGGCGTCTTGGAACAGGTCACAGAATGTGGAAAAGGAATGTACACATAAGCTTTGTCTCAGCTTAGCACAAGACAATTTTCGATGTTAACAGAGGGCGTTACAAGCTTGAGGAAGAATCCCTTGATCCATGCTGTCGCGTGTAAACACTAGCCCCCCGCCGTAATAATTAGTGGTCGGGTGCATGATGCGCGTCATGGGGCCGCTAATCGGCCTTATCGTCCACCTCTCGTGACGAACCTTCATCTTTGAGTATCGACATCAATATCGGCGGTTCAACTTTGTACAGACTTCACGTCGTTCTCGGTTCGAAACATCATGTGTCTGCGCCCTGAATATAGCCCAGAGCAATCATGACAGGCTCTTCGCCCTCGTCGTCCGGGCTCCTGCCCATGCCTGGCTCGCCATCATCGTCCTGGGCGCTGTTTCGACAGAGGCTCGGCACTATCTTCACCCACCCAGACACTAAGGTGATTGTTGCGTTTTGGCTATTTGGTACGCCCTCCTTGATGTTCTCGGATTGTATTAGTCTCGCTAACTCTCCAGGCCTGATAAACAACGTCCTCTATGTCATCATCCTCTCCGCCGCGCAAGACCTCGTCGGGTCCCTCCCCAAAGGCGTCGTCCTCCTCGCCGACGTCATGCCGTCCTTCCTCACCAAGCTCGTCGCACCATACTTCATCCACCGCATCCCGTACAGCGTCCGCATCCTCATCTTCATCGCCCTTTCGTCGACCGGCATGCTCATGGTGGCGCTGACGCCGACGACGCAGTCCGTGGCTGTCAAGATGGTGGGCGTTGTTCTGGGCAGCTTGAGCAGCGGCGGCGGGGAGTTGACCTTCCTGGGACTGACGCATTATTACGGCCATGTCAGCCTCGCTGGTTGGGGCTCTGGGACCGGTGCCGCAGGTTTGGTCGGTGCTGGGCTGTACGTGATGCTGACGGAGTGGTTGGGGTTCAGTGTGCGGAATAGCCTCTTGTTCTCGGCGTGCCTCCCAGCCATTATGGTACTCAGCTTTTTCGTCATTCTACCGCGCGGGCCGCTGAACGAGGGACCGAGACAGAAGGAATACGACGTGGTGCCGGAGCAAGACCTGGACGAGGAGGTGGAGGACATGCCGCAGGGCAGTGCTTCGTCGGCCTTGCTCGCCCCGGGGCCATCCGTCGCCTCGACGGCGTACTCGGTGCGCAGTGTGAAGGAAGCCCCAAGCTTCCGCAACAACTTGAGAAGGACTCGAGGGCTATTCATCCCGTACATGCTGCCTCTGCTACTCGTTTATGTCGCCGAGTACACTATCAACCAGGGGGTTGCGCCGACGCTGCTATTCCCACTAAAGTCCTCCCCATTCAAGGAGTTTCGAGGATTCTACCCATTCTACGGCTTCCTCTACCAGCTCGGCGTCTTCATCTCGCGGTCCTCGACGCCCTTCTTCCGCATCCACCATCTCTACCTCCCGTCGCTCCTCCAGATCACCAACCTCATCATACTAACGCTACACGCGCTGTACTTCTTCATCCCCTCAGTTTACATCATCTTCGTCATCGTTTTCTGGGAGGGTCTTCTAGGCGGGGCGGTCTACGTCAACTGCTTTGCGGAGATCATGGAGAAGGTGCCCGCCGAGGAGCGGGAGTTTAGCCTGGGGGCGACGAGCGTGAGTGATAGTGGGGGGATTTGCATTGCGGGCTTCATTGGGATTCTGATGGAGCCGAGGTTGTGTAGTTACCAAGTTGCGCATGGGCGGGATTGGTGTAGGAGGATACGCCCGCAGAAAGGGGGCTGACATTGGATGTCATATTGAAGAAAGTTTAAAGTTCAAATAAACTTGATGCTCCAACATAGGACGAGATGAGATCTTACATTTTGCTAATGGTCTGCGGGAGATGACCTACATCCAACCTGGATCCCGGATTGTTCTTAACCCGCTCCGGTTCATCCCGTCTCCTTTACGCGCTTCATCATTTTCATCCCAACTTCTAAGACAGGACGCGCATGCATGGATGGTTTTAAAGTTGCCGTCTCCCCACCGACAGCCCGTGTTGCTGGCGGCCCTGCAAAAAGCATTCCTTTTCGCATCCATCTAAAGGCTGTTATAGGTCTCCGCAACGGTTTCTCGGTACGATCCGACCAAACGCATGATTGACGCTTATACGTACTTATTTTTAAACGTCCAACGTTCTAACAGTCAACGGCGATAGGCTGATGCGAGCGTCAACTTCGCATTGGACGTTGCCAAGACTTATCAATACGAGTGTCGCATCTGACTCTCCCAGATACGGTTTAGTGCTGACCGTGACACTTGAGCGTCGGGTATCGACATTAGAGGCTGGCCCTGCAAGCCCTGGCTGCACATTGAAGATGACCTCCTGGGAAATCAAAGGCCTTTTCATCGCCGTCTGTAATTAATACAAGGCGACCAAGCCGGCTTGACGCACTTCGCAATGTCCCCTGAGCCGCAGACCCGTGCTCGCGCGGATGCAAATCCATTTCTGGGCACGCGTAGTGGGGGAGAACTAGCAGCTTACATTGGATAGTAGACTACTACGTACGTACTATCGAGAGACAAGCTTGTGAGCGAGATGAAACTAGGGGCATGTCTGAGGCGGAAAAGTTGCTGACAACGTGTCGAAGGTCTGCAAAGTTGGTATTGGGACGGTGTTGTATGTCGTTTCCCGCCCTAGGTATCCCTGGATACCCTTACCTTTGCAAGTGTACTTGATACCTGTTCACCATCATCAAGTAAACCTCTTTCACTCTGACAATGGCATTCTCACCCATCAACCTCTACCGCACAGACTTGGATATCTCTCTATCAACCCCAGACTAAAACCACTTAACCCAAGATTACCAGGATCCATTCTAAGTTACTGGCGGCCACTACTCCCTTCTCGTCAGCTCGCTAACCTGCGATGGAAGCCCCTGAAGAAACCCCCCCTGTCGTGACGGGTCCTTCTTCTCCAGGCGCTCTGCAGCCCCCTGTCTCCCTTGTGCTCACTGTGGCCACTGCCAAGACGGCGTCCATTCCATCAATCTGTCCCGCACTCCACACCGCGGCGCATCCTCACCCTTTTTCTTCCTCACTTCCATCTCACTCGCCCTCCTTCGTTTCTTTTCTTCCTCTTCCCACCGCTCTCCTTCTTTTCGCTCTTGTTTGTATCCTTTGTTTCCTCGGCTTGCAGAACGACCATATCCTCCGTCTCGTCGCCAGATCAGAATCAACATCCTCGATCCTCGCCAGCCGCTTGCACTCGCTTCGCTCGGCTTACTCTGCGCGTCCCTCGTTTAACTCGACTGCACCACCTAACCGCCACAGCCGGAGAAGCCTTGAATGGCGATTGCCGGCCGGATGAGGACCAGCAAATTAACGATCCTCATCGTGGGGACCGTCATCTTTCTCGCCGCCATCGCTGGTTTAGTCACCAACCATCTCGATGCCTGGAAGTTGCCTACAGTCGAAAGGTTTGTCTTGCGCTTTCGTAACGCCGTCGCTTTGACCTGGTCTCAACGCATCGCTGTAGCCCATGCACACACGAACAGCCGATGATTCTGTGGAGGATTCTGTCTTAAGTTGACATGCACTAACTCCCCGTGTAGGACCAAGGCCAAGGCAAACAACCATCGCCCTCCACCTAGCCAACATGTGCCGCTACTCGCTCCCCTCCCGACAAACACCACCTCCGAACTCGCCCAGCTCTTCATGGAGCAGATCATGAGACCCTCGGTGCGGCCGGATAGTCCCTCTTATTCGCCTTATGGCGCTTTTGGCTGGGGTCTGCCCGAGGTTCGCAAGTGGACTGAGCCGTTGGGCGAGAAGTTCTGCATTATCGACTTGGACAACCGCCCCTTCACCGAGCCTGGTCAACTCTTTTCCCCCGACGGCATGTCCTGGGACCGCCCTCAGGAGGTCCACGGTCTTTCCATTGGCGTCCTCAACCACTGGCTCTATGGTAAGCCTGTCAGTATTGAAATTGCTTGGTTCGTGTTATTGACCTCTGACAGCTCGGATCCACGGCTACAAGTACTACTACATCGATATCGACGAATTTGAGGACCGCCGCACGTCATGGAAGAAGCCCCCGATTATTTCCAAGATTCTCCAGAACCACGACGCCTGCGTATACATCGACTCGGACGCCATTTTCAGCCGCCTCGACCTACCCTTCGAATGGTTGATGAACTACTGGCAGATCCACCCTGAGGACAACTCCCTCGCCCTGGCCTTCGACCCCGATCAGAAGCACAACCAGGACAAGTTCGGCAAGATCTACCTCAACACGGGCTTCATTGTCGCTCAGAACAACGACAAGACGTACGAGATCATGGACTCGTGGGCCGATTGTCCCAACGACAAGAGCGCCCACCCCGACTGCAAGAACTTCCGCACCAACGTCCCCGGCCAGCCCACCGACCAGGGCGGCTTCGGCACCTACATCCGGTACGACTACCCCAAGGACATTAAGGAGCTGCCCTGCAACGAGGCCAACGGCTTTCCCCAGAGCGGCTCCGGCTGCAACGGCGACTTCATCAAGCATCTTTGGACTGGCAAGCACGACTGGATCAAGATCGCGGTGGGCGAGCAGATGCCCGGTGCCCTCCTCGATACATTCCACAAGCAGTTCATTGCCGAGAAAGCGTCCTGGTACTTGACGGAAAAGGAACTGATGGAATAGGTTCCCGCCAGTTGGCCATCGACGACGAGGAGTTTGCTTTGTGGGCTTTAATCAACTGTATACTACGGCGGTCCGGAAGAGGGTGTTTGTTTCGTTTGCTAAAGGTGTTTACGGGGGTTTCCGGGGGTCTCTGACGGTTCACAGCGGGAGACTTGGATTTCCACGATGTGCTAGTAAGATATCCATCAAGGAAAGAAACAAATAAATTGTCAAATCTACTCCGCCGTATTCAGTGGAACGTGCCGTGTCCAGGGAATAGGCCGCATTCTCCAGAAGCCTTCTGACACAAGGGCTGGCAGATCGTCATTACTGGCGGTCTATCTGGTGTTGATGTGGGCTGCGCATCCACTGTATTCGTAGAGCCCGTGTAAGCTTCACCACTAGAGCAACTCTGTGTACGTCGTCGCACTGCTTGCCGCCTCGCGCTGCTGTGCTGGTGGCGTTGCGCCTCGCAATGAAGCCTGGGGTGTGCGGCTTTTCGCATGCGAGTGGCGGGCTGGCTTCACAGTGACGGGTCACCACGTGAGAGGATCCCTGCTCGTCTTGAGCATCAGGAGAAGGACATTGGTCGTGTAAAGTATATCAAGCCTAGAGGAACACGAGATCTCGTCGCAGATAAATCATCGGCTGGGAAGTTAGGTCAGAGTCTGTAGCTTGTGTTGTGTCTGCGCTCCGTCGTGTTCCTTGCGTGGTTGCAGTATGGGTGATAGGTATTGCCTCGCTGGATAGAAACCTGCAGACGAAACGAATGGAATGCTTTGTGTGCGAATGGTTGTTACCAATGCTGCTGGTAGTTTGTGTAGCAGACCTTGGCGTGGTGCGCAGTTTAGTTTGCAGTATGTAGCTTGCTCGATGCTTGTCTGCTGTAGCTTGCTCGATGCTTGTCTGCTGCGTATCATGAGCGGAACTGAAGTGATTTTGTCAATGGGTTTGCCATAGAAACATGCATCTTGTTGGTTGCAAATTCTGCTATACTTTGTTGTAGATGTTCTACAGCTAGTACCCGTTACTCATTCGCCTTCAAGGAGCAGTTTAAGATGGTTTGTACTTGTTGATACACGAAATCGAGGTTGCCATGTTGAGACTCAACAGCCCTCAACGCCACGGCCATTCGGTAGGATCACGGCCCCACACCCTCGCTCCGGTCTGCCAGGCATTAGCGGCCGCTCCTTAGTCCGCCGCTGTAGATGTCAGAAGATGCCGAAGATACCGGGGATGGTGTTTCTTAGAACTTCACCAGATTTTCGTTGATCTTGTTGGATGTCCGCATGTGGGTTGTTTCCCCTCAAAGATAACTGAATGAGCTACGATAACAACGGTTCTTCTCGTCGCTTCAATTCTGGCAGCCATGAATGTTGTCTACCTATCGTACGGTACTTAACCAATTGGCCACGCGTTAAAGGAAGAGCCCATGGGACAGAAGTTGATGGGATTCAACAGTGTAAGTTATTTCAAAAATGCATCGATCTGGTCAAAAACGTCGACCGGCATTTCTTACGTGTCATTTGCGTTGCTTGCTTGCATAACTTATGAGCAGAGCTACTAGCATCCAATGTAAGTTCGGTGTTTTGATTCCTTTTGTAACGCCCGACATGGATGTCATATCGCACGCTCAACCAAATGCTAAAGGGGTCTCATCATAAATCGACATTTGCATCCGAGTTGAGATGACAAAGTAATAAATGCTGTGTTTTGCATATCGTACCAGGCGAGATGGCTGCCCCCTACGTCAGTCAACGATGCAAAGCTCGCCTCTCGGGCTTACATTTGAGTTACCACGTAGTAGTATGCGTAAACGACAATTGTCGATACATCCAAATAAGACATCCGCCCACATAATCGACTAAATACGTCAATAATTCCATGGCCGAAACATCAAAGCCGAATCGCGACAACCCAACGGCGTTTATGTGCAATCTCAAATTGCTCGGGGTCGGTCGGTGACATAAGCGACGCCCTCGCAATTCTCAACCAACACCACAACAAGTCACAGCCATCAATTCCAATTGTTCACGCACCTTCAGATTAGTATCCACAAGCCGAGGCACATGCTGCCATTGTCTCCATTCTCGAACATCCAACCGCTCTGACTGGCTGTGCGTAATCACACCCAAATCATCTTGTCGTTCAAGGGCGTCCAAACGTCTGGCAGCACGCGAGCCGCGATCAGTAATCACGTCGTCGCCGGCCTTTCGCGACGGCTGCATTATGTATTTGCTCCGAGCGCGTCATCATGCAAGGGCCCGGGGGACCGCTTGCTTGCAGAAAGGGCGGAAGGGCTGTAGCATAGATATACTACATTAAGGCGGGTTTTCGAGATGATGAAGGGGTGGATACTGGACTATCAACAAACCATCTCGACCACTGCCATCTGGATCTGATATCGAGCAGCCTCAACCTCCGAGTTTCGCCAGTATGACCACACTTCACGACGACGACTCGGCCACGGTGAATGGGGGAGCTGTGTTGGGAGCTGTGTTGGGATCTTCGATCCGCGAGGATTCTTTGACCGAGAATGATGTCGAGAGCGGGCGGTTCAAGGAGGAGGGCAAGACTGTCGACAACGACAATCGCTGTCCGGACTGGGACGACGACCCAAACAATCCCTACAACTGGCCGGCATGGAAGAAGGCCCTGCAGGTCGTGATGCTGTCTTCAACAGCTCTCCTAGCGTACGTCGGCACCAACATCTCCGTCTTCCATTGCCTCCAGCAACTCAAGTAAACTAACGCAAACCAGGTCCATCGGAACCTCCATCATGAGCCCAGCCCGCACCGAACTCATGAACGAGTTCAACGTCAGCAGCACCGTCGCCCTGCTCCCGCTGACCATGTACGTCCTCGCCCTGGGCTTCGGCCCCGTCATCGGTGGGCCGCTCTCCGAGACAGTTGGCCGCTATCCCATCTACGTCGGGTCGGTTCCTCTCGGCGCCCTCTTCACCATCGGTGCGGGCTTCACGCATAACATCGGCGCGCTGTGTTTCCTGCGGTTCCTTGCTGCGTTGTGCTGGGGACCGGTTCTGGCTGTGGCGACGGGTTCTTTGTCCGAGACGTTCCAGCCGAAGAGTCGAGGACCTGTGTCGGCCATCTTCATCTTAATGCCATTCCTAGGCCCGGGGATTGGGTAAGTGAACCGTCTTCCTTCTGGATATTCGAATCTCTACTAACCTCTATTAGTCCTGTCATTGGATCCTTTGTCGTCCACAGGAAAGGCTGGCGCTGGACCCAATGGACCCTCGTCTTCTTCGCCATCTTCAGTCTCATCATCACAGCATTTTCCCACGAGACCTTCCACCCGGTGATCAAGCGAAAGCTCGCCAAGCAGCGTGGGCAGGAGGTTCCGCCGTCGCCGCCATTGAAGGCTCAACTCAAGACCTTCGCTGTCATCTCCCTGATCCGACCGGTGCGCATGATCTTCGTCGAGCCCATCGTCGGCTTCATCTGTCTCTACGTCGCCGTCGAGTTCGGAACACTCTTCAGTTTCTTCGCCGCGGTGCCGTACACCTTCGGGTCCGTTTACCACTTCACGCTGGAGCAGTCGGGCCTGGTCTTCCTGTCCCTGGTCATCGGCTGCGCCTTTGGGCTCATGACGGTCCTGCTCTGTGATATCTTCCATTACCGGAAGCAGGCTTCACGATATCCTCTTCACCAGATCCCCCCGGAGCATCGCCTTTACCCGGCCATGATTGGAAGTTTCGGGTTGCCCATTGGCCTGTTTTGGTATGCCTGGACGGCTCGAGAGGGCATTTCCTGGGCTAGCCCGGCGGCGGCAATCATTCCCTTTGCATGGGGCAACCTGTGTGTTTTCGTCAGCACGATTCAGTACACGACGGATACGTATCACGGCAATGTCGTCGCCAGCGCCGCCAGTGCCAACAGTCTGGCTCGCTATGGCTTTGCAGGCGTCTTCCCCCTGTTCACTCTTCAGAGTAAGTGGCTCTCTTCCCCTATTCTCCCACTTATTGCAACCGTACTAACAAACATCCTTAGTGTACGAGAAGCTCGGTATCGACTGGGCGAGCAGCTTGTTGGGTTTTCTCTCCATCGCTCTTCTTCCTGTTCCCTGGGTTATGTACAAGTACGGCGCAGGAATTCGGGCCAAGAGCCAGTACGAGACGGTCAAGTTTACTTAGTGCTAGCCTTGCGTGGACATGGTGGTGGACCAAAAACGCTGTGGCATGAAGGATTAAAAGACATAATTTGAGCATATGGAAGGATTGGCGCAACGATGTTTTACATAGACAATTAGACTACATAATTAGATTCACTTAGACGTACTTTCGCGGCTCATTTCGAGATACAGTGCTGTGATACTCAGCCTACCAAGTCGGGACTCGTCTAATACCTACAGAGAAATCACAATCAAATTGTAGTCAGCATCCGAGTGTTATCACCAGCCCCTATCTCAAGCCGAGCTAGAGGGCAGAGCTCGTAAATAGGACTTCAATTTGCAAAGACCTCAAACCTGTCTTCAGTTCATATAGCAAGCATCTCTCACGGGAACTTGGCTTTTGACTATGGCTAACGTGGGAGCACACGCAGAGATGGACAGGTTCCTAAAATTGTCGTCGTTGTGGGGGCCATGATCGTCAACTTCCTGCGGTAATTCTGACTCTTAGTTCACGAAGAGGAATCTTTCGAATTATCCTTTCCGATATAACAGAGTTTCAAGTAACACCTTGACAATTTTACTTTGCAGTGTAGGCTGCAGCTACAAATTATTAGCCACTCTGCCCCAAATGCCGTACAAGTTAACACCGAGCCGCCCAACAAAGCCGCCAATTACGATACACAAACAGGATGAGCGAACCGCCAAGCCTTTGAAAATGGAAACTCAAGCATCAAGATATCTTCGCTTTCATCTACAGCAACTGCTACACAACTACAATCTTCAACTCTGTTTTACGATTCTTAACTTCGCTAACAAGCCTGTCCATGAAGATCCCGGGATCAAGACTCCGCTATCGCTCCGACTACTCCGGCTCTGCCTAGACTGGAAGGCGAATCGTGGCGATCTGCACGCTTCTCGGCAGCTTGGAGCCGAACGTCGAACAAGTCGGTTGGGGATTGGCTTGGGGTTTCGACCGGTTGGGTCATTAATCTCATCTTTGATACTGGGAACTGACTCATTGACGCTGAACTTGCTTTCTCATTATTCTCATACTGCTGCTACTGCTTACCCCATCTTGGTCTTCATCAATTCTCTCTTCGTCGGGATATCAATAGACTAGTTTGTTTCTTCCCACACAACTACACGAGATCAAACTCCACGATATCCAACATCCTTGGTGATTACGCCATTCCCAGCTTACAGAAATCAGCGCGTCACTTGTCCTGCCATATTTGCCACTCTTCTCACCAGTAGGCCTTCCTCGGACTGGCCACTTCGGGATAGATGAGGTATGACAAGATTCAAGCCGACGATGATTCCGAGCATTCTTTCAGCCCGGAGCATGCCCCGGAATTTCAACGGCGACTAGATGGCTCCTCCCGAGGAACCGGCGGGGACGACCCGCTCAACCTGGCCATAGACCGCGATGAGGCTCATGAGCCTTTACGCGCGACTAAGAACAAGGTCTCTGGCAACGAGACCGTGGCATGGTCAGATCTTCCTCGGAAACAACAGCTGTTCGTCATCACGCTCGCGCGGATGAGCGAACCTCTCGTACAAACCTCCCTCCAGGTACGAAATCTACTAATCAGCTACACCCTTCCCAATCTCATACATGAGGACCATGTTATACTTCGAACAACCAAATAACACCTCCTTTCAGGCTTATATGTTCTACCAACTCAAGTGGTTCGACCCTTCGCTCCCGAGCTCCACCATCGCCGCCCAAGCCGGCGTGCTCCACGCCAGCTTCACGGCGGCGCAGTTCCTCACGGCCATGATCTGGGGCCGCGTCGCCGACTCGCCCCGCGCCGGCCGCAAGACCGTCCTGCTCATCGGCCTATGCGGCACGAGTGCGTCCTGTCTCGGCTTCGGCTTCTCTACCTCCTTCTGGCAGGCCCTTGTCTTCCGGACCATCGGCGGCGCGACCAACGGCAACGTCGGTGTTATGAGAACCATGTTCGTAATCCCGTGCCTCCCCCCCTTTTTTATATGGTATGTACCGGTTGTAGGCCCTCGGCTTACCCAGTTTGCCCCTTTTAGGATCAGCGAAATCATCCGCGAGAAGAGATTCCAGTCGCGGGCGTTCCTCCTGCTGCCCATGACCTTCAACATCGGCGTCATCGTCGGGCCCGTCCTCGGCGGCGTACTCTCCGATCCGGCCGGCAGCTACCCGGGCGTCTTCGGCAAGGTGGCCTTCTTCGTCAAGTACCCGTACGCAACGCCCAACATCGTCAGCTCCGTCTTCCTCTTCCTCGCCGCGCTGGCCGTCTGGCTGGGGCTGGAGGAGACGCTGGATGCGTTACGCGACCACCCGCCGGATGTGGGCACGCGAATCGGCCATCGTCTCATGTCGTTGTGTCGGCGACGGCGGGCGCACTCACGCGATGTGAGCTACTCGTCGCTCGCGAGCACCGAAGTAGAGCTGGGTTCTGGGTCGCCCGTTGTCAAGCGATCGACGAGGCGATACACCCAACGCCTCCCCTTCCGACGCATCCTCACTCGCAACGTCGCCATGACCCTTCTCGCCCATTTCCTCCTAGCTCTCCATCTCGGGACGCTCAACTCGCTGTGGTTCGTATTTGTGTCTACGCCAGTATGGGACCCGAAGCACTCCACCACCGAGCCGCACCTCCCGTTCCGGTTCACGGGAGGTCTTGGGCTCCAGCCTCGGTCTGTTGGCATGGCCATGGCGATCCTGGGTGTTATCGGCATCAACATGCAGCTGTTCCTCTACCCCCGAGTCTCAAGCTGGCTCGGGACCGTCAAGGCGTGGCGCCTCTCCCTGATATGCTTCCCCGTAGCCTACTTTCTCGTCCCCTACCTCGCTGTCGTGCCCAGCAGCTCGTCGGCGCCGCCGCCGGGACCCAAGTCGGGCGTTGCGATATGGCTCGCTATATTCGGCGTGCTGTTCATTCACGTTTTGGGGCGCACGTTTGCTTTACCAAGCCAAACGATCCTCGTGAATAATTGTTCTCCCCACCCGAGCGTGCTGGGCACAATCCATGGCCTCGGTCAGAGTGTGAGCAGTGCGGCGAGGACGATAGGGCCGATGACGGGCGGCGTCATATACGGTCTAGGTCTAAATAAAGGCGTCGTTGGGATGGTATGGTGGACCATGAGTGGTCTCGCTATTTGCGGTATACTGGCTAGTCTCTTGGTTAGAGAAGGCGATGGCCATGAGATCTGGTTAGACGGCGATGAGGACGAACCTTTAGAACCGGATAATCGGCCTAGCGAGAGATAGTCAAAACAAATCAAATTCAATTATATATTCCATGGTCCAGAAAGATTGCATCTCATCCGTTCACCTCGTCAAGTTTTAACGCCTCAAGCCTTGATTCCTAGAAGGTTGGCCGACCGTGATCCTATACATATTGTTACACCGGTACAACAGTTTTGACACCAACCCATAGCCATAAAACATCCGTCCCAATTTCCATCCAACGCCAGCTAAAGAACGCGCGCAGCAGCTTAAGTAAACTCTCTCGGGCGTTGCGCGCCTCCGGCCAAGTCGAGATCCAGGTCATCGGACTTCCTCTCAGCTGTTCTCCTCCATGGTGAAGGTGATACAGGGCCGAGGCCGATGTTGCTCTGACTTGATGGCGCTTCGTATCCTGGAGGCGGATCGGACGGGTAGCCTGTGCTTGATGATGATGGTTGTTGTCTCCACGCTGGGGGGTCCTGGTTGTATGCTTGAGGAGGGCCGTTGAGGGGGTTTGTGCCACGAGGATGACGACGCCTGTCGAGGAATTTCCGTCCGTAAATAAGAAACAGGCTCACGAAGCAGATGAGGATGATGAGACCGGCGAGGATCATGCCCGACTTTCGATTGAGAGCAAACGTGAAGCCGCTGCGTCAATGTTAGCATTTTCCAATTAAATAGTGATGGTTCCACAACGTACATGAACGCATTCAGGGTGCCGAGGAAGAGAATCAATCTCCCTAGCCAAAGGTGAATCTTCCCATATTTAGTGGGCGCTTGCGTCCTTTGGTACTGTCGATGGTGGAGGAATCCTAGGCCAAATTGGCCTAGCAGAAAGGCAACGACGAGAATGCCGAGTACTTGGTGCAACGAGCTGAAACCGCGCGACTAAATCTTGCATTAGTAGGGGCTCAGAAGGACGAGTTTCAGCAGTACACACCCGTTGATATAAGAAACTCGTGGTAATTCCGACACCGAAGCCAGCTAGCACCCCGATCAAAGCAACCGTCTGGTTGATGCCGTGCCATCGCACCCAGCCCCCGAACCTCAACAAGACGACGCCGGCAGGCATCAGGCCGACAATACAGAAGATCATGATGACGCCGTGTAAAGTCGTTTTCCAATCCGTCTTGCCACCGCTTTGACTGGTCAGAGTAGTGCCTTCGATATCCGACTCTTCAGTCAGGATAGGTGCATCGGCAGCTCCAATTGTCCTCTGCATGTCTATACTGAAGACGCCGTAACCTGCATGGTATTTCAGAGGCGCGTCCTGTTTATCGCTAGAGTAGCCCTCCTTCGGACCGTAGGCGAAGATGGCGTCGGAGTTCTTGGAGGTGACGTCGATGTAGCCCGAGTTGCTGTCGCCGCCGGGCCAGTTACGGCAGTGACTGGTGCAGCGCGCGGTGAAGACCATGTAGTCGTCGAAGATGCCGGTGCCGGGGAGCACGTCGTAAGTCATGTCGGAGTAGAATTTGGGCTCGTAGTTTCCGTAGGCGACGCGTGGGGAGAAGGTAACGTTGTCGCCTTTGTCGTTCTGGTAGAGCATGAGGAACAGGGCGCCCTTCATATCGTTGCTGCCGAGGCCGACGGCACCCCAGGAGATGCTGGTGGGGACACGCATCGAGAAGAAGATGTCGGTTCCTTCTTTGGGGACTGTAAGGGCGAACTCGACCTGGCCGCCGGGCGCGATGAAGGTCGACTGTCCGGCCGGGTTATCGGGGTCATCTGCGGCGAGGACGGAGGGGAAGAGAGCTAGAAGACGAAGAAGACACGACGAGTTAGCAACGGGCGCATTTGTTTTGTCGTCGACATGGCCGTGAGGTTGTCGTGGGGAGAAGACGAAGGGAGGAAGCCATTGTTGGTTGATATGTTGTTGTGCTGCATGCTGCAAACATTGAAGAGGGTTTCAAGGGTGATGCTGGGGTTGGTGGATAAACAATGAAACAATAGGGTCCTTACTTATCGCCAAGCCCAGGGCCGCACGCCCAACATTGCGAAGCAACATGATCTCACAAGCTGATTCTGGTTCGAGTCTCGAGAGCTTCAAAGACTGACTTCCCAAGGCTAAGGTGGCATCTGTTCTAGTCGATGGAAGGGAGAGAAATGGGCTACGGCCCCTTAGCCACCGGATCACGGTGATTAATCTCGCCAGGGCAGCCAGCCCCTGGAGCTATAGGGGATCAACAGCGGGCGAACTCCAGGGAGCATTGACAGCTGCCCTGTCGTTCCACGCAATACGAGCCAGTGACGTATCAACAGCTGAACTGGCGCTGGTCAATTCCAGCTTACTACTGCTAACATAAAGTACTGGTACGTACCTATGTACGCGGGATAAAACAACAGCCCGGGATGCAGAAATTGTTAGATGAAAGATGCGTGTTGCAAGAGTGTACATAGTATGTCGGAATTTATATATACTTTACCAATAGAAGCAACTCAAACTGATAATCTATCAAACTTACTTGACCAAAGTCCTTTCTGTCAGGTCCCGATCACGTTGCGATCTAGCGATCCATTGCCGATTTAAACAACAACGTGCTGATTCGCTGATGGCGCACATTTAGCGGCCTCCATGGCATAAACCCGCATCCAGGTTACCCATCTTTATGCGTCACTAGTCGCTTCTGGATCAGGGGCTTCAACAGCTGGATTAAACCCTGGCTGTGCCCCTGGCCCTGGAGCCTTTGATGATTTTCACATGCTCAGCAAATCGTAAATAACCGACACTGGACTCTTCTCTTGATATTGCGTTACTTTCATATCCATTCCGGCGAAGAACTCAAATATAAACAAAGTAGACTAAAAAGAACACAAGAGATCTTAAAGGATAATAGCCAAGATAAAAATAAAAAGTTATACCCTTCATAAACCATTCAGCGACAGCTGCGCATCCATGGCTTCACCAACATCAACCCAGTCCAACTACAACAAACACCAGTTAGTCACAGCTTTAAACCGCCCAGCACCAAAGACACAAGACTTACAAGCACAACATTGGGATTCTTCCCCCACAAGCCATTTCAGAGGTCGACCTGCTTCTGGATCGAGCCCTTCGAGTTAGTCTCGGCCGCGTCCACCTGGTTTGGAAACACGACGTCCCCAATATTGTAGTTGAGCATGTGGTTCATGATCCCCATAAGCTTAGTCGCGTCGCCGCCAGAGGGACGGTCGACATTGCACGACGGGAAGTTGCCATCGGTGATTCCATAAGGCGTCTCCCAGAAATAGTTAAACTCGTTGAGGATGTAGTCCACCTTGCTCTCGTCCGAGTGGTAGTCTATGGAAGCCATATTAGCCTGGCATTGGCGAGACGCACAGTATAACTCTTACCCATGAAGACAACCAGTCGAGAGTTGCTGTCGAGAAGTTGCTGCAGAGTCGGCCACTCGTCTCTCGCCAGCGTTTTCCCCGGATGAAAGACGTGCTGCTTCATGCCTGTACTGTCGAACGCTGTGTCAAACTTATCGATAGCTATGCCGTCGATGTTTGTCAGGAGGAGTGTCACCACTTCGTCCGGATGGTTGTTCATCCAGTCTGCGACCTCATCAAGGTACTGCGTCAACGGGCCCTCGTCCAGTTCCCAGCAATACGTATGGCACATCTGGATTGCACCATCCTTGTCCTGGGTCTGCGCTTGCAGGAACCGCACCCCCAAGTCGAGTTGCTCAGTAACAGACTTGTATTGGTTGTGGGAGGGAGTGACACCGGTGAAGGCACTGTTGTGAGAACCGATAAATGTAATATCTGAGTATTTGCGACCGCATAGGTCGTCATGGCCGTTGCAAGCTGCAAGGGCTGCTCCAGCAAAGTAAGTATATTCTAGGAAACGCATGACGATACAGGCATAAACGACAATGAAATTAACCAAGAAAGAATAGAGAGATGAAGCTTCTTGGGAGACAAAGGCACGATATACGGTGTCTATTAGTAGTCGCCCACAGCAATGGCAGTTGAGGAGGGTCAGCCGATGTAGCCATGAAGCCAATCTTCAGCTAGCTGATCAACCAACATCTCGGATTGATTACCAGACCAGGGCCAAGGTCCGTCCTAGAGAGCATGCGGGCGAAGACATTTTCAGCTCGCAAAT
This sequence comes from Stylonectria norvegica, assembly GCA_014621405.1. NCBI lineage: Eukaryota > Fungi > Ascomycota > Sordariomycetes > Hypocreales > Nectriaceae > Stylonectria > Stylonectria norvegica. Next base: position 17,879 of record JAANBC010000102.1, read on the forward strand.
CCGTCTTGTCAATCTTGAACCTGTTATGGGCCAGCTGTTTTGAACTCGGTTTCGCATGGCGGCGCCACTTCCAGCCCTTGACGTTGAGAAAGATAACACCGTGAAAACTTTCATTGTAGTACAAAACAGCATTCAAAATTGATCACGACGAGAAACGAGAAAAGAGGCGTTGCCAAAATACCGAGTGCGGGCCAGATCCTACAGATTCGGGGGCAGAATCTTCGGCGGGAAATGAAACAGCAGCTGATCCAGTGAAAAGCATCGCATGGACATCCATGAATATGGAGGCCATCACCAGGCCGAATCAGGATGTGGTTAAGCACACTCATCCTCAGACGTCAATGATCATCTGCGTCAGTGCAGAGTAGAGTGGTGGATGTGAGAGCTGTATTGGTGTTTCAAAAGTGACCTGCTCTTCTCGGACGAGGTTGCATCGGGCGGCTCTGGAAATCCATGAAGATGAGCCTTCGACACGCAGGCATGACAACCAGCGCATGATCCTGAAGAACGAACGTGCTGGAGGATCTGCAACGTTTGAACCGTGGTCTGGCAGGAATGTCAAGGCTTGGTGTTTCGCTGATCTCAAGATTATTACTGAAGGCCGGGTTGCTTGAACATGTCCCGTAACCGTTAGACATTCGCGTTGGAAGAGGGAGGTGCTCTGTAGATTGTGACCGAGCCTATCATGTGAAGATCTGCGAAGCCCTCAACGCAATGACCTGTCGCTATATTTGGCGAAAACTTCAATATTGAATTACCGAGTTCAGGGTTACTTGTAATTTGCTGTTGTTTGCGTTAAACAGAACAGTCATGGATGATGAGGTACGAACAAAGAAAAGAGGTCGGGTAACAGAAACTACGTATTCGGACACGCTGAGGCTTGGCCGGTAAGGTTGTTGTGGCCCTGTAAAAAAGACCCACTCTGACGTGCCTAGGCTAAGCTGCCTGTCAACTCCAAACTCATAACTGTCCATTCCCAAAACGCCACACAAACCGACTTCACGATCCTACGAAGTAGAGGGTACCATGTACTCTTGCCCACCATGTCTTCATATCTCTCCATGCTAGGCTGGGCCTTTCTTCCCAACGTACGGCGTCCCCTCCTCCCTCTTCTCCCACTCCGCACGACATCAAGACAACTAAGCTAACCCGCGACAATAGCTCGCAACATCGTGGCTCCAAACCATCTATTACGGCGTCGCCGTCCGCGCCGGCGACCCCAAGCCCGGCCCAGGCTCCGCGCGCTTCAACAAACACCGCCGCAACATCCACATCCTCGTCATCGCCCTCTACCTCGCCTACACCATCTACGAGGCCGACTACGAGCAGCGTTGCTTCCCTTCCTTCTACGCCGACCTAGGCCTGCCCTTTGACGCCGGCGATCGCGATATTAAGTCGCGCTTCCGCCGCGTTGCCGCCTTGCACCACCCAGACAAGGCCGGCTCTGGCGCGACCACCTCGGCCGACTTCTTCATCCACCTGAAGCTCGCGAGCGATACCCTGCAAGATGCCGCAAAGCGCTTTGCCTACGAGCGCTTCGGCCCGGAGATGGTTAAGTGGCAGAAGGCGACGACCATAAAGGACTTTGTCACGAGAGGGATCATATCAGGCATCCTCCCGCACTACGGCGTCGCCGCTGCGACCATCTACGTTCTCGGCTTGTTTGGATACATGGAATTTGGCAAATACTACCGCTGGCTCGTCCTCCTCACCCTATGCACATTCGAGCTTCACGCCGTCACCCGCCCCGGCTTCCCACCCCTACTCCAAGCTATCAACACAGTCCGCACAAGCCTCACCTCGCACGAGCCATACCTACCCTTCCAGCTCATCTCGTTGACTCGAAAACTCACCTTAACCTTCTACATTGCCATGTCCCAAATCGGCCCGCTCCTGGCGATGAGGTTCGGCCGAACTCAGAAATCCTCCCAAGACGACGACAAGGCTCTACAGCAGGGCATGGAGCGACTGGAGTCGCTGGGCAAGCAGCTAGATGATGACGCGGTGCGTCTAATAGACATGGAGATGGCGCCGTACAAGGGCGACGCGGCGGCGACGGCGAATCTGAAGGCGAAGATGAGGGAGTGGTTGGTGCAGAACACTATCAGAGCAGACCCCATGGTTAGGGATGCCTTGGGTACGTCGTTTAGAAAACGAAGAATTGACGCGCCTACAAGCGTCAAAGCCACGAGATAAAGCGAGTTACATCATGTATATAATTACAAATAATTCATTCTACATCAAGTCCTACATCTAATTTGCCGTATATACAAAAAGCCATCCTACTCCAAGACCACCTACCCACCCTTGTGATAAGTCGCAAATATTTGAAGTCGCTTGTCGGTTTTGCTCTGATTAACCATGGCGTCTACGTGACGAATGCAGTCTATCCTTCTATCAAAGTCTCTGCGCGCCTCTCGTTTCGATTGGGATCATACACATGCCCACGAAAGCCATCAGAATTAAGACAGCCGACATATAAATCGGCGTCGTCGCGCTATCACCCGGAACCGTCGCAGCCAGCACGGGCGCCATCAAACCCGTTATCCTATTCAAGAAGCTCGCCACCCCGGTGCCCGCACCGCGGACTGGCGCCGGGAAAATCTCCGGCGTGAAGGCGTAGAGCACCCCGTACATGATGTTCTGCGAGAAGGCCTCGACGCAGGAGAAGAACAGCTGCCAGGCGGGCGTCGTGCCGTAGATGACGAAGAAGAAGAGAAAAATGGCTGAGACGAAGGTAGAGATGGCGAGGGTGCGCGGCGGCCGAGGAAGGCTGAGGGCTGGTCGACAAGATAAGCGGCGAGGAGGCTACCGGGAACTCCCATGATGGAGGTGATGGCGTAGTTGCGGTATGTTTCGTAGGAAAGGGCAGACGTTTCGGATTGTACGTTGTCCGCCTCTGCGTGTACGCGGGCAAAGTATTGCGGCAAGAAGGCGTTGAACAAGGGGTAGCCCATGCCGATCGTCGCCCAACAGAACCAAATGAGCCCCGTGGCTATGCCCAAAGTCTTCGTCTTAAACAGGGGCCGTAAGCTCTCGCCCGAGAAGGCCTTGATCTTGTCCTTGAGCAAGGTCGTGGTCGAGTGTTGCCGGATCTTTTGGGCAACGTGCGGAAGACCTCGCTCGTCCTCGGTGCACGAGACCTGGTCCAAGATATCCGAGGTCAACCAGGTCTTGGTGCCGTTTCTGTAAGCGATGCCGTGAATTACCGCCACTGCTTCGTTCTGCCGCCCCTTGTTGAGGAGAAACTTGGGCGACTCGAAGAGATGGAAGACGAAGAAGCGCACGACAAACATGGCAAAGGTGATGAGGCCGATGGTGACGAGGAAGTAACGCCACCCCTGCTCCACGGGCCACCGCGCAATAAAGTACCACGCAACGAGAGACGAGGCCAGCTGACCGATGGGCCACCAGACGGACAGCAAGGTCAGTAAGGCGCTAGAGGCGTCGGGGAGGAACTCGAGGAAGAGGGCGCCGTCAACGGGCAGATTTCCGCCGACGCCGAAGCCCAGGGCGGCGAAGAAGAAGCAAACTCCGCCCCAACTCTGGGCGTAGGCGGCCATGATGCCGAAGACGCTAGTGATGAGGAGCGTCATGTTGAAGGCGATGCGGCGCCCCAGGAAGTCGGACCCGATGCCCCAGACGAAGCTGCCCAGCGACAAGCCGGTGAACAGGGCGCTGGTCGTGTATCGAACCCGCTTCTCAGACACGTCGAATTCTGCTGAGAGGGATGGAAGACATAGGGAGACGCCTTGTAACCAAAGACTATACAACCTTATTAGCGATAGCCCTCCCTTTTCGAATGAGGTGAGTGAGTGAGAGGCTAGACCTACTTGTCTGCAAACCACCCGAAGCCGCACAGAACGAAGAGTTGCCAGTTGTACGACCCCATGCCGATATCCCCAATGGCCTTGTTGATCAGCTTGGACTTGACTGTATCCCCATCAGCTCCGTTTGCCCCGTAAATTTCCCTCACAACTCACTCTCATAAGTCGTCCACTGCCCTCCCCGTCCCTCCCTCGTCTCCCTCCTCAGCCCCTCAATGGAGTACTCGGCAGCCTTCATCTGCAGCATTCCCTCACGCTCCGAGTCCATCGACTTTGCCTCTTCGCTCACCTCAACAGCCTCATCGTTGTCCAGGGCCTCATACTCCGTCTTGCCCGATCTCGCTGTCTGGCTGTAGAGATGCGCCTCTTCCAGGGGCACCAGGACGCCCACGTAGTCGTCGACTGACTCCACCTTGCCCGAGCCAAGCGCCACGAGATCTTCATCGCAATGTCCGCCCCCGTGAGACCCCAATGCTGTCCCTTGCCGCTATCGTGGTTTCACAGAGAAGAATATGTGCACACGTGACCACTTGCCGATTTGGATCGGGGATCAGTGAGATGAGGTTGAAGAGTGCGTGAGACACGGACTCCGAATTTGTTAGTGGTAGAAAAATGGGTAAACAAAATCAGGAGTAAGGCTTATTCTCGCCGTTATGCAAGTTCCAAGCGAGAGTATAAACCAGAACGCGAAAAAGATTGATGGTATAAAGACGAAGGCTGTTGTAGGTTTGAGAAGGAGCAAATATGGCGGAAGAGAACACGCAAGACGCAGGCAAAAGGAGGAGTTGATACTAGTAGCTGGAGCCAAGTGTCTGTCTGATGATCCCCCGTATTCCTTCCATGCTACAGGGGTCTTGGACACAGCGCTAGCGAGCCTATTGGCATGGATCTCGGGTCTAATTACGGCTCGGCCACGATATTTAGTCACGGCTACGATTGGGGATGACAAGTTGAAACTTGAAACTTGTATATTTTGGTGGGGATTTGCTTGCTTCGCGTCTTACTGATCTCGAGGTGGCGTCTGGATGCAGTGTTGTGGCGGCTGCATTCAAGACCGGGCTTGAGAACAGAACATCAGACCATACGCAACTTTAATTTATTCAATTCTATGGATGCGAGTCCGAGGCGGACAATACCAGGCCGCAATTCGAATCCTTGTCGATGACCCGCCAAGCGAATGTCAACGTGTTGTTGAAGTTCATGATGGGTGGAGATGCACCTCTTGGCTCTGCTGAACATGACAGTCAGCAGCTGAGTCGATGGAAGTCATGCCCCCTTTGACTGCAGGCAATATCATGTTATTGTCAGGAATTATCGGGACTCTGGCAGACGGAATTCAGGAAGATTCTTCCACGCTGTCAGAAATACAGAAGCGAGCTACTGTCTCAAGTCGTGGAGTATGGGTCGCGCCCAGATGAGTCTCAGTAACGGCCACATGGTTTTAGGCGAACGGCTAAGATACACAACGCCACGGCGGCTGGGCACTGGTAGACCGCAGAAGTTTAATATATGAGACCCATCGAATTGTAGTAATGATAAAAGTCTATCAATTCGCGCTAAAATGGCTATTCTCATGATGAAAAGCTGGGCCATCTCAGGATCAGCTACACCTGCTGAGCCGACAAAATCTTACATTTCAAGCCTCTGCAAGAGCGTCATTATGAACGAGATCTTGGCTGACAATCCATATGAGTACACTTTGCATCCCGTAATTACCCTCTGAAGAAATCAGAAACCAACGAAGACTCCACCAAGTAAATATCCGTCGAAGACCAGCGGGGCCTTATTTGTGCTTATACCAGTTGATAACCCACCACATCATTGCCATCGACGCAACGGCCTCTCAAATTTTGTCCCTTACTCCAAAGCCCAATGGTTGATCTTCAACCGTGGACACCGGGTTTCCTTTGACCAACATAATCCGCACGTTGTCCAAAGCTTCCTAATCCTCGTCCTCATCGCTGGTAGCCTCGATGTTAGACCTGGATGGTTTTGACTTTTCCTTCTTACTGGCGTCCGGCTTGGTTACGACCGCGAGTTGATTCGACTCCTCCGGATCGCTGACCGCTTGCCCCAGTTCACGGAGAGCCGCGTTGATGCCAGGAACCGCTTTGAGGAGGGCTGTATACTGCTCGATGCTGAGGGAGATGCCCTGGACATCCTTGTCAGTGCTCGTTCAGAGTTGGTTGATGCGTGTACGAGGAATTGCCTTCTTGCCCGGTAAGGACTTTCCATCCTTTTCGTAGTATTCCCGAATATTGATGAAAGTTGCCTTCTTGAACTGAGAAACACCAACACGTCGCTTGTTTGAGAGCTGAGTTGCCACGTAAGTTAGCAATTGGCTGTCAACATGGCGCATCAGTTTTGCCCTTACCTCCCAAAATGGGTTACCGTCATCATCTTTGCCGTCACCCCCATCTGCTGAAGCCGAGTTCTTGGCCTTCTTAGAAGCCTTCAAAGGCATGTCGACGTCACTGGCGTCCGAATCCACCATGCTCGCGCTACGCTTCTTGGAGTATTTGGGCATTTTGTTGGTGTCGCGTCGCGTCGCGTACTGTGGCAATTTGGATGGATTTAATGCTGATACCGGTTCCTGGGCTTTCACTGGCAATAACAGATGGGGTTGGGATGGAATTTAATGCCTCGACACAGATAAGCGGATGAAGATCACAAGAACTGGAAGTCAGAGGTGTCACAAGAACCGCGCCTTGAGAGATGCGCGCCTGCCAGTGGAGGTCGCTGTGTAAAACGCCAAGTCACGTGACGTAAGTAAAGTCGGAAGTCTCGGCCATTACCGGCCTTGGACACTTCCACTTTCATGTTGTTCTTCTGAGGACTACCACCGTTCTGTGGCTAATAAATGCACAATTTTCAGGTTCCACAACCCCCGAAGTAAAATATTGTTCCCATATACTCGGGTAGGTGGTTGAACTGCCCGCTGTCTGCGCGGTGTGCTGGCGGCCGGGGACTTATCAGCGGCTAGCCCACTACTAGTACCTAAAGACCTCCGGGTAGCGTCGACGGCGGAAGTGACCTCATCGCTCAACCATGCGAATCCCCTCCAACACCAAGCGTAAGGTAGTTGTCGAAACAGCTGCTGAGACGAGTCAATTCCACGCCCTCCTCTACAATTGCGCAGCATGTGTTTCGCAGAGTACCCTTGCCATCGAAAGTTGTTATCACATCATCCCTAACAAATTTCGCTCTCGACCGACATCCAGCTCCATCTTCACTTCCAGAGCCGCTCTACCCCACAACCCCCAGCAGCGGTCACGTCACCGCCTGCGGCTAACCACAGCTTGGGCGCTCGCGTGCTGCGGCTCCGGCTCTTTCGAGCCAGGATGGGGCGTTGGCATTTCATGGGACTCAAGCGACGGCATAGAGCGGCTGCCTTTGTTATCTTCTTGGGGGGGTTGCAGGTGAGAGTCAATTGAGGGGATTAATAATACGTGGTTTATCAACAAGCGGTTCAAAAATGGTGTCCAATGTCTCCCGCTTCTTGAAAAAGACCTCGAGCTGTCATGTCAGTTGCAGTGCTTGGGGCAGTAGATCCATAGACCACCAAATGCCAATATGAAGTAGATCAGATCTAAGTACGTTTGCAATGCCTTGTATCTTTACCGCCATAAGAAAACGGACTCCTGCTTCTTCCTCCCATGAACTTACTAGAATTACACTCTCCTTATCATTCATGCCTTGTAGCAATGCAGCACCACCCTCAACCTCACTCGACCTCACCCACGGACACAACCCAAACACCAAGACTTGGCCCTCCATGCATCCACGGCATTGCATACACGGCATCGAGCAGCAGCAGCAGCCACATCTCATCTCAGCCAATCCACCCTGTGCAACATCTCGCCCGTCCCCCGCCATCTCCCAGGATCAAAGAATGACAACAACCCCCCCATTAAGCCGGGTGCATCAAACCCCCCTCATCTCCCCCCCCCTCTCCTACTCCCGGTGGGGTTGGGAGCTCCAGCGGGGTCTACCCAAGAATGACGACAAAGCTCCCCCCTCTCTCAGCTCCTCAAACCATCCATATCCTTTCTCATACCCCCCCCCCCCCCCCCTTTCTTCCAAAGACTCCCTCGATAGCCTTGCATTCCTCTCTAGCTGGACGATCTTCACCACCAATTGCTCGAGGACAAGCCAAAAAAAGCAAGCTCTACCCATTCACTCAGGGCATCTCCTTGCGCAGCTCCAGGTCCGCGGCTCGCCATCGCCTCGCTCGCCCATCATGACCAACCTCCCCTCCCAACACCCCACCCTCTCCCTCCACCTCTCCGACGTCACCCTCACGCCGCTCATCACCTCGTCGTCGTCGCCCTCGCATCTCGAGTCGCTCACCTCCCTCACCACCAGCGCTCTGACGGCGCAAACCGCCGCTCAGCGCGTCAACCTGGGCCGGCCGCAGCGCATCATGTCGAGTACCCCGACCGCGGGCCCGTCGTGCTTCAGTCGTACCTCGACCCGCGCGATGCGAGCGACAACCACCACCACTACAATCATAGCCACCAGCATCATGATACGATGTCGACAGTACTCAATGGTGGCGGCGCGGGCAGCGGCTCCGATCCCCACGCAGATACGGACGAGGCGCGATCCGAAGACGCAGCGCCCATGCTCGTGGGCCTCGTAGTCGCCGGGTCCGCCGACGACACGAGGGAGGCACGGCGCGCCGCTGTGAGACTGGAGCGCGTGGGGAGGGAGTTCCAGAGGGAGTGGGCGGCCGAGAACCTGGAGCGCTCAAACGACGATGGGCATGAGTCGGGATAGTGATACATGATGATAACGACGTGACGCGAAGATATGAAACGGAAGGGTTGGATGAATTGGACGAATTGAGGGAACAGCGAATGAAGCGACTCAATTGCCATGTTTGGACATGCCATTGCTACACGCTGGGCACCAAACACCTGTCCCCACGAGGCGAGCTTGGAGATACATGTTTGTCTGGGTCGATGTGGTGAGCATTCTTGGTTGGATTCGATCGTCGTGCAGGAGCATGGAGTTTAGGTTCTGGGATAAATCCTCTGTTTCACGCGAACAGGTATTACAGCCACTGTTCTAAAAAGTATACCTCCAATTTTATTTTCGAAGACGTCTATTTACCAAAAGCCAGAATTACCCTGCTCCCGAGGCCATCGTCATCACTGCGTAAAAGAATCTGCCATGCCCACATCTAACACTTCTCGCCCGGTCAGATACTGATTTACAGGATCTGCTGGAACGCGCGGTTGATGGGAGATCGGATGTTGGGGACGTCCTTCCAGAAGTCGACCGTGGCGACGGCGCGCTTGGAAATACCCTCAGGGGTGAACTCGAACTTCTGTAGAACTGGTTAGTGACTTGAATAAGGTTTGCGTCTCCTGCTTCAGAATTACTTGCCTTGTACACATCCTTGTAGGCACCGGAGGCACCGAATCGGTTGAGGCCGAACTGCTCGTGTGTGTATCGCTCCCAGCCCATGGTGCTCATCGGCTCAACGGAGAGCGAGGGGATGCCGTCGGGGAGGACGGACAGACGGTACTCCTTGGTCTGGAGGTCGAAGACCTCGAAGCAAGGAATGGAGACAATGCGGGCCTTGAGGTTGTGCTTCTCCTCGAGGTATTTGGCCGCATCGACGCAAATGCAGACCTCGGAACCGGTCGACACAATGGTAATGTCGGCGTTCTCGACCTCCTGCAGGACGTATCCACCCTTGTTGGCCTTCTCGATGGTCGAGCCCTCGAGCTGGGGCAGGTTCTGGCGAGAGAGAGCGATGATGCTAGGAGTGTGCTTGGAGGTCAAAGCGACGTAGTAAGAAGCGCTCGTCTCGTTTCCGTCGGCGGGGCGCCACACCATGCAGTTGGGGAGAGCACGGAAATGGGCAAGAGTCTCGATAGGCTGATGAGTAGGACCATCCTCGCCAAGACCGATAGAGTCGTGGGTGGCGACCCAGATAAGGCGCACCTGGGAGAGGGCCGACAGGCGAACAGCACCAGCAGCGTAGGAGACGAAGTTGAGGAAGGTACCGCTGTAGGGCAGGATAGTGCCGTAGGCGGCCAGACCGTTCATTATGGCACCCATGGCATGCTCACGGACACCGTAACGCACGTATCGGCCAGAGTAGTCTCCGAGGCCATTGGACTTGGGCTGGAAGTCGACGGCGTCCTTCCATCGGGTCAGGTTGGAGCCAGTCAAATCGGCGGAGCCACCGAACAGCTCAGGGACAGCACCCTCAATCTTGCCGAGGACAATCTCGGAAAGCTTTCGGGAGGCGACAGCAGAGTCGGCAGGAGTGTAGACGGGGAGGTTCTTCTCCCAGCCCTCGGGGAGGTCGCCTCGGAGGCGACGGGTAAGGTCAGCGTGCTGCTCAGGGAACTCCTTGCCGTACTTGGCGAGGAGCTGGTTCCACTCCTGCTCAAGAGCGGCACCCTCGGAAGAGTGCTTGCCGTACAGGTCGTAGACCTCCTGGGGAACGGCGAAGCTCTCTTCAGGGTTGAAGCCCCACTTCTCCTTGAGCTGCTTGATGTCATCAGCCTTCAGGGGAGAGCCGTGAACACCGTGGGTGCCTTCGTTCTTGGAGCCGAAACCAATGGTGGTGCGCAGCTTGATGATGGTGGGCTTGTTGGTGACCTCGCGGGCAGCCTTGATAGCAGCCTCAATGCCTTCGAGATCGTGGTCACCGTCCTTGACGGTAAGAACCTGCCAGCCGTAGGCCTCGTATCGCTTAGCGACATCCTCAGTGAAGGCAACGTTGGTGTCGCCATCGATGGAGATGTGGTTGTCGTCCCAGATGGCGATGAGGTTGCCGAGCTCGAGGTGACCAGCCAAGGAGCTGGCCTCGCTGGAGATGCCCTCCATCAAGCAGCCATCACCGAGGAAGCAGTATGTGTAGTTGTTCACCAGGTCGAACCCAGGCTTGTTGAAAGTGGCAGCAGTGTGAGCCTGGGCAATGGCCAGACCGACAGCGTTGGTGATACCCTGGCCGAGGGGACCAGTGGTGACCTCGATACCGGGGGTGTCATGGGCCTCGGGATGGCCGGGGGTCTTGCTGTCGACCGTCTAAAGGGCAATCCATTAGTGACAACCCGGGTGGGAGAGCGGTGGAAAAGTCAGAGAACTCACTCGGAAGGCCTTGAGGTCATCAATGGAGAGATCGTAGCCGAAGAGGTGGAGAAGAGCATACTGGAGCATGCATCCATGGCCGTTGCTAGAGGGGGGAGGGTCAGTGGGGAGACTGACATTGGGGTTTTTGGGATGGTAGAACTTACGAAAGAACGAAACGATCCCGGTTGAGCCACTTGGGGTTCTTTGGGTTAAAGTTCATGAACTTGTTGAACAGGACGTGAGCCACCGGTGCCATTCCCCTACACGAACATCATCAGCAGCCGTCGGCGAGGAGAGCGAGGTGGGGGTTTTGCGACACTCACATGGGAGCACCGGGGTGACCGGAGTTGCTGTGGAAGGTGGCATCGGCCTGTTGAGCACCCAAAGAGTCAGCATTCAGACGCCTGCAGTGTTTCGATCCTTGCGATGGGCACAATGGTGTTTTGATGTTTTCTGCTTGCACCGCCGCCAGCCAACGTCGTCGTTCCATCCAACCTCACACCTCACATCATGGCGGGGCAGCAATGGGCGGCGGTGGCGGGGTAACTAAAGTTGCGTGGTGCAGCAGGGCAAAGAGCTGGGAGCTGGAGGGGAAGCGCTGGGGCGCGGGGGCGGGCGAGGGAAGACGTTGAACGTACGGCGAGCACGCGGATCGTGTTAATGGCCTTGCGGTCGACCTCCTCGTAACCCATATTGGCGGATATAGCAGTTGCAGGTTCTTCTTTGGTTTCGTGTGGTCAAATGCGAGAGAGAGCAAGGTAAAATGGCAGCCTGATGGAATGACTTGTAGGAAGATGAACGGGAGAAGTCTGGCGGTTGCTGGAGGGGTTGTGTCATGTATTTAGTAGACGTCCCCAGTAAAAAAATCCAGGGTAGCCCGCCAAAAAAAAGATGGGCTCTGTCGAGATTGGAGACATGGACCGGAGAGACTACCTCAGCAACAGCCAGCAGCCTACGACAGCCAGACAACCAGACATACGAGCGGGATCAACTCAGGCTAGACTATGGAGTTCAGGGAAAGAAGGGACTTGTTGTGTCACTCATCACAGTCAGTAGCAACGGGACGTACACTTTTCAGCAGGCATTATCACCGAGTTTTCAGGCGCTGTTGGGGAGCTCGGGGAGAGCTTCAGCGCGCTTTCGTCGCCTGTGGAAGTCGCTGGCCACCCGTCATCCATCATCATCATCATCGCCCCCCAAATGTATCCCACCATTTGCCCCACCATCCATCAATGGACGAATCCATGTCCCATCTCCTTTCCATCCCACTGGACTTATGCAGTGGAGCTCTCGAGTGCTTCTGCAAGGTTAGTGCACCGGAGGCGTGGCCGTCGAACGCCCGGCGGGGTTCCCCCTCGCCGCCCATTCCCACCTCCCCCCGGGCTGCTCCAGTAGAAGGCTCGCAGCTCCAACACTGTAACAACCCCTCGACGAAATTCGACGAAGTACACCACATTCAGGCCCATTTCTCCTCAGAGATTTTGTCTTTTACCCGTTGTAATCTCGCTGTGACGTCGTGATAGCCCGCCGCTCCTCCGTTGCATTGCGCCTCTGCGGCTTTTTATCGACTCGCTGGTGGTCGCCGTCTCGAGCGCTGAAGCCTGAGGTACCTAGGATTGCCCCTCCTCAACGTTGACGACCGTCCACCAGACTCGACACTACCGTACCAGTAGCACGAGAAAACAGGAAGGGGGGGTTTTAAGCGTTGATACTATTATGTACCACGTTGGGAAATGCCGCCCAGCACCGCCTCATCAAATTACCCGGCGCGCGGGGGTGCTTCCTTCGGCCGCTGACGGCCCGCCGTATGTCGACTCGGCAACAAGTCCGCGGGGGGGCTACGAAGAACACAGTCGACCACGCGCTTCAACAAATCCCGCTTCTTTGCCATCCGCGCCAATCCAGGAGAGCCATTGGCCGCCATTGGCCGCCAAGAACAGTTGGAGAGGTTGAGCAGTCGAGAGTCGAAGCGAGTCGAAGCGATCGTCGGAGATACCCTTTTGGTGCATGGGCGAACCGCTCGGCTGAGGAGGTGGTTGCACTCGGCAGGCCCGGCGGCGACACGCTGCACTCTCGGAGCTACCCGTAGGCGCCGGCCTTTGGCCCACTTATCTCCCTAGTGGAGCCCCCGCGACACTAGGTAGGCCCTAAAACATTAGAATACTACTAAAATTCTAGGATAGCTGGCTACTTTTAGATATTTATTAAATTTACTTATAACCTATAAATATATTAATTTTATTAATACTAAGTTATTAAAATACTTAAAAATATATCTAATATGCTTTCTTTATATATACCTACTTAATAATAAGATATTAAGGCTGCTAATATAATTACTATCTTATATTACTATAATATAACTCTATAGACTTAACTTAAACCTCTATTTATATAATATATTATAGAGCTTTATAAAGTTAGTAAAAGTAAGATATAATATTAAATAAAGAGGCTTAATACTATATATAAGAATTATATTAGTCTAGGCTACTCTTATTACTTTACTTATATAAAAGAAGAAGCTCTTATTATATATATTTAATAAATAGAATAAGCTAGCTTTCTAGCTTTAAAGTTTTAAATTATTAAGGCTATAATAATAATATAGTTATAAAGGGATCTTAAAGCAGCTTCTATAAGATTAAATTAGTATTCTTATTTTTAAGAAAATTATCCCTAGCTTTATAAGAGCTTTATTAAGGCTATAAAGAAGTCTTATAAGTTCTTTAAAGCTTTTAATATTAAGAATATTATATAATTCTTTAATAACTTAGCTAAGACTATTAAGACTAATAGAATTAGTCTCTTAGAGATATAAAATAAAAATAAAGCTAGAATATAACTTATAATACTTTATTAGACTATAAAGGTTCTTATTATATATATAATATATAGTATATATCTTAAAGTTATTAATCTCTTAAACTATAAGTCCTATATACTCTTAGGCGCAGGAAATACTATAGATAATATAATATTACTATAGGTTATATTTAAGTTTTTATCTATAGAGAATTTTATTAATATTAATACTAATAATAAGCTGCGATTTATAAAGACTAACTCTAGCTTTAATAATACTAAGATTATATTTAATTAGATTTATAACTTTAATTAAATCTTATAGATAAAGTTAGTAATAATAAAATAAAAAGATATTACTTTAAATAACTAGTTTAGCTATAATAAGTAGTTATATATTAATAGTATAAAAGGCATAAATATAGCTAAACCTCCTATTTATTATATTAATAAGAAAAAGATTTATTACCTTCTTATTATTAATAGCTTTATAAAGTATAATAACTATAAATTTATTAGATATTATATCTTATTTAATATTATTATATATATACTACTATTGCATTTTATATATCTTCCTTAGCTAATAGATATAGGAGTCTTCTAACTATTAAAAGCAGCCTACTAAGTAGCCCTATAGAAGTCTCTTTATAAAAGTAACCTTATCTTTAATTATATTAACTTTCTAAAGTCTTTCTAAGTAATATTTAATATAGGCTTTAAAGCTTATAATATTATAAATAAGTTTAAAAAGACTAGTCTTTACTTACTAAACCTAATACTTATAGTCTTATAGCTTATATAGGAGTAATACTATTATTATAAGGCTATAAATCTTATCTTTAAGAGTCTTCTTCCTAAGAAGTTATACTTTATAAGCGCAGCTAATATAATATAATATATATATAATAAGTATCTTAATATATTAAGCTTGCTTACTTATATAGAGCTATAGTATATTAAGACTATAGTCTATAAAGCTATAGTTATATAGAGTTATATATTATAATTTTATAATAACTATATATAATATATTAAGGCCTTAGTAAGTAAATAACTTTAAGATAAAGTTATAAAGCTTATTAGTTATTTTATTACTACCTTAAGCCTTATAGAGATATAGATATAATATAATACTATAATAGCTAATAAGAAAAAGAAGTTATATTATTATAAATTATAAAGTATCTGTCTTATAATAAAGAAGGAGATAGATTATATAAAAGACTAGTAGTAGACTAATAATAAGTAAATTACTTTAAAAGGCAGTAAGATAAAAAAGGCAATCTTTAAGCTATAGCTTAAATATATAAGTTAATGCAAATTCTTTATCTTTTTTAAAAACTTTAACTATAAATATCTTAACCTTCTTAATAAAAAAGCTAATAGCTTTATTTAAGATATTATACTTAATTATATTATTTAAGATGCTATTTATAATATAAGGTTTAAGCTAATACTATCTCTTTTAAACTCTTATATTAACTTACTATTCTTACTTAATAATAATATTAAAATCTATATAAATTCTAATATCTTTAATAATTATAATAATAATAATCTTAAAGCTGCAAATAATTATAATAATAATAATAATATTATAATAAGTTAATCTATTTTAATTTTAATAATATAATTATTATTACTAATTAAAGATAATAATATTATAAGATTATTACTTTACTTATAGCTATAATTATAATACTATAAGCCTTTATATAAAGTAATATAATATAATATATAGTAAATATAAGCTTTTAAAGAAATAATTAATAGAAATAATAAACTTAATACTATATAAAAATAGGGGTAAATCAGTTCCTAAAGACTAAGCTATATTATCTGCTATTTAGGCTTAATTAGCTAATTTAACTATAAAGCAGTTATTTTAATAGGTTTTCTTTAAAGTTAATAACTTCTAACTAAACCTTAGTATAGCTTTCTTTTAATTTAAAGAAAGTTAATAATATAAATAGCTTAAATAAATATTTATAGAATATCCTTCTATTATTATATCTTAAAAGACTAGATTATACTGTCCCGGGTTTTTAGTGGTATCCTAATGTTTTAGGGCCTACCTAGTGGAGCCCCCGCGACATTAGGTAGATAAGTGGGCCAAAGGCCGGCGCCTACGGGTATATCAAGCAGGTATTCCGTAGAAACTGTGCCTTTACCGGCTCCTCGGGCCTTGCTTCGTCTTCCCTCGACGGGCAAGGTGTGAACATGATGTGATCCAATGCTGGCGGTGCACACCATTCATACTCGCAAACTGCTACAGCAGCTGGGGTTCTTGGAAACCAGCCTAGGGCTTGCTTCGTCTTCCCACGAAGGGCAAGGTGTGAACATGATATGATGATAGTGGTGCACACCATTCGTAACTTACGCATACTTTGATCACATCAGTCGCGGCTTTGAGAAACCAGCCAACCGGGTCCTAGAACTCGTCAGTAGCGCCACCAAGACGGACGGTTTGCATGAGTTTCGGTAAACCTGGAGGCTAAACTCATTGAAGTTCTGGATTCGAGTCGAAAATATGATTCAAGCAAAAGATTCAGACGAGAAAATGCTGCCATGTGTATCACCACTATTTGTAAATGGTGAGCCAATGTCGCGAATGCTCGATTCTTTGGAGGTAGAGGTGGTCCAAGAATTGGGTTTTTCTCCGCCGCATAATTTTTCTGCATCAACACCACCACTAAAGATCCAAGGCACTCACCACTACATAAACCCTGTCAACAAATAGCCCAGTGCCGTCGTCGCCATGGTTGTTAGACGTATGAACTACAAAAGGACGGCGCCCTTCAAGTTTCCCAAAGAAACCAAAGAACCCAAAGAACCCAAAGCCCCAGCTGAGCCCAGGGTCGCTCCCACTAGGCTCCACGACGCGGCCGAGCAGCAGCACATTCTCAACGTCTTCTCTGAGGCCTTTAGCCCAATCTTGGCTTCGGAAGAGTTCCCAACGCTGCTGCAGGAGATCAAGCAGGCGCTGTTCAACCGCGAGTTTGGCGTCGCTTTTGGTCGGGAAGACTACCTTGAGGCGTATGCTGCGAGATGGAGTCCTACACGGGCCCTTGGCTATGCGACGGTGTTCTTGGGCATCCGGAAACACCTAGATGCGATGCTGGCCGGGAACGATGAGCTTCCCGACACTGGAGATCTGGATCCTACTGAGGAGGGCTTGGAAGCCATCGAAGATCTTAAGATTGGTGAAATCACACAGAATGGTGAAAACCAAGAAATTGGTGAAAATCAAGAGGGCAATGAAGCTCCCAAGGAGCCTCAACAAGGAGAACCAGCCGAGGAAGCCAGCTCATCCAACGTCCCAGCTCCTTCATCCCCCTCCTCTTCTCCCCCAGCAAAGACTCTCAAGATGGTCTCCTTTGGCGGCTGCGCAGCCGAACAACTCGCCTTCGCTTCCTACATCCGATCAACCAACTCTCACGGCACCCTCACCCTCGTCGACTCAGGGCCCTGGTCTTCTGTCACTACCCTCCTCCACACCAAGACTACCTCCCCCGCCATACTCTCCAAGTACGCCTCCGCCGCCGCCCAGGCCTCCAACACGGCCCTCCTCGAGCCTGAACAGCTCTCTTTGACCTTCGCCCAGAAGGACGCCCTCACCATGAGAAACGAGGACCTCGCGGGCTTGTTCGGCTCGGAACCCGTCGTCGCCTCCCTGCTCTTCACTCTCAACGAGATGTACACGACGTGCGGCATAGCGCCGACAACGAGCTTCCTCAAGAAGCTGGGACTGCTCATGGCGCATGGGAGCTTGCTGCTGGTTGTGGACAGCCCGGGGAGCTATTCGGAGGCGACCATAACTAAGGAGACCAAGGAGCAGAAACGCTATCCGATGCAGTGGCTTCTCGACCATACTCTCGTCGACGCGAGGACCCCGTCTTATGCATGGGAGAAGCTAGAGTCTCAGGACTCAGCCTGGTTCAGGCTGCCAGAATCGTTGTTTTACCCAATCCAGCTGGAAAATATGCGGTATCAGATGCACCTATACCGCCTAGATAAGCCAACGTCGCCAAGTGTACCGGCGTGAGCAAAATAATATCTATTAGGTACACTTTTACGTGTACTTTGTACGAATTACGTGTGACGTGAAGCCAGAATGCTTAAGCCCAGACCATCTTCTTCAACGAATGACCCAGCTGCTCCAGAAGCCCCGTGTTTCGCTTCGCTTCCTCCAGCGAGATAATCTCGCCCTTCTCCAGTATGCTCTTGTGCTCCTCCGCGGAGTTGAACTCCTGCTGATCTAGAGCCAGACGCTCGACTTCGGCGCAGATCGTGACCACCTGCTGAATCTCTGTCTGCTGCGGGCCGTCTCCAGCCATGGCCATGGATGACTCCGAATACGGGGCCTTGAGCACCAGCCTGCGGCTGGGCGGCGGCTTAGGCTTTCCTGATAGAAGGCTGGCGAGACTCGCGGGGATGCTTGCGTCCTTTTCCTCAACGGGGTTGGATGCTGCCGACATATCTTCCCGGCTCGAAAACGTTCGCGTGTTTGTCCTCCTGATGTCGCTCTTCCCCGGGTGATATGAGATGACGAAACCCACGTTCTTCATCTCGTCGATGTGGGACATGGAGATGGTAGAGGTGATGTATGTGCCGAACTTGATGCCAGTGACATTGCCAAGCTGGATTCGCTCAAAAGACGATACTTTGTCCGACTTCCAGTCGAATCGGCACAGATATAACGCAGCGTCTGTCAAGAGGAGGACTACTTCCTCCAGAGGCCACGATTTGATCGTGTCGGGTGTATTGGGGCTGAGCAGCACCCATCCCCCATGATATTCTTCCGTCTCGTCAGCGATGACTCTCTTCTGGCTAAGCTCTACAGCCTGCTGCCTCATTTTAACCATAGACATCGCCGGGTCCTTGGTCATCATGTCGCTCTCAAATTCCTCGAAAACTTTAGCGGTTACATTTCCCAGGAGGAAGTCTATCGCGGCCTGACTGAAATAGTCGTTCACCATGCTATACGATGTCAGTAAGTGGCCAGTGCAATAGCAGGAACTACATACCCGCTGTAAAAGCGCGCAAGAGAGAGGCCGAGATCGTTCAGGGCGCCCCGATAGTCTCTCTTCTTAGTCCTGGTATAGTCGCCCTTCATAGCGGCTGTAGATGCATACTGCTTGGACACGGCATCGCCGTTGTCGGCCCAGAGAGTATTGAACCAGGTTGTTGACTGGTCCATCTGGGCGCTCATATCAAACCCTTCTTCCTTCAGTTGCACTTCCAGCATATGCTTCGCAAAGGAGCTCTGGCAGACATTGGTCCGGTCAAGGCAGTCCATGCAGTTGGTTCGGAGAACTCCTGCTTGTTGCTTGACGGCGTGTCCATCTTGCTGAACCGTGCTTCCAAATTCTTCTAACTTCTCCCTGAGTTTTAGCAACAGGTAGCTGACGTTCTCAAATTTCATCCCCCTGCAGGCATCATGAAAGTCAAACCATTCAAAAGGTATGTTTTCGCCGTCCACGGCTTCTTCGTTCAACCGTTGCACGTTGTTTTGATACGCAGTCCCAATTGTTTCTTCGATTCCATGCTTCTCAACGAGATTGACAACCTGTAACTTGCCGTAGTTTCTCAACAACCCATCAAAGTGCTTCTGACAGGCCATGTGGTTGGCTTCCTTGGAATGCTGCAATAGGGGAACAGGCTTGAAAGAGTACGGCGACTGAGTGAAGAAGAGGGGAATGCTGCCTCTGATTTGTAAAAAGGAATGCGTTCTCGAGGATGCATCCCAAGCCGAAGGTGACAATAGCTGCTCTGTCTCCACCGTGTTCGCTGTGAACCCATCCTGATCAATTCCTCGCCGAAGATATCTGAGGCCAGCCCTCTTGGTAGACCTTCGAGATATCACGGTGATGAGATACTTCTTCTCCGAAGCTCGAAGGTCCACGGATGCTCTTACAGCTTCCGCAGGAGGAGAGCCAGGCACAGACGTCGTAGGAGACAAACTGCACATTTCCACAGATTCCTTCATGGACTCCTCAATCTGGGGAGGTTGACTATCTACCACGAACGATCTCTGGCCAACAAAACCCTGCATCACAGGTAACGCCACGGAATCCTGACCCATACTCAAAAAGGGCTGGAGAAGGTTTCGGTTCCAGAAAAATAGGTCGTCCACTTGTGTATGTAGAGGGGCATCCGTGGTAGGAAAAGCCGCTCTCTTTGCCAGGGATCGAGTGATATCAAAGTCGTAAGAGAAGTAAAAGCTGCGAGAGGATCCGAATAGCACTTGGACGGTGCGTAGTAACTTCGGCAGCAACTCTGGCTCATTGCTAGGGCTAACGATATCCTCCTCAAGTGGCACCTTGCGCACTGAGGGCTCCGGCGTAGTCTTAGTCGAAGAGTCTGGTGCGCTTCCCGAGTTGCTAAGTCCCATGGTTCTCTTTTGATCCAGAGTCCATCCGCTTCGACTGAACCAGCGCTGGGCAAACCGCCCGTAGCTACCCCTGCGACGCATGACATCTTCAGCAACGCTGCTTCGAGCCGAGGCTGGTCGTGCATCTTCATCCTCGATGACAGCATCTTCTACCTCGTCCGAAGCCGTGAGTGGCAATTCGACTTCTTCCTCACCAATGTCACTCTCTTCGCTCAGGTCCCGGGCCTGCCGAGAAACATGGAGCGCCGTTCTACGGATCGACTCCTCTGCATCCGGCTTGGAGGAACATGGCGTGATAGCAACCTCTGTTACGACGTAGATGGGATGTCCACAGACTTGGGCGACTTGCTGGCGGCGCGTTATAGAAATGAGATAGCTGAGCTTCGAAACTGTGATCAAGCCTGGGGAGGGCATGTTAGCCCGACATCATGAAGCATTCACCGTTATGGAAACCATCCAAGCGGCGTAGGGGCTGTACCTATTACGCCGAATGCTTCAAAGGACGACTCTAGCTTCGAGGTATCCGGGACCTGCTCGCGCGGGACTGAAGATACCGCTGCATCACCATACTTGATGCGCAGAGGCTGCAATGGCTTCTGGCCCTTGGATGACAAAGGTTGGATAATGAGCCCATCGATCGCTGCGCAGATGATGATCTTCCGAGCTATTCCTGGCATTGTGCGGGGTACCCATTAACAATTTCGACTAGACATGGACAAAGGGGATCGAGGAAAGCTTGCAAGCTCAATTATGCCGTTACAGGACTCCCATCTGGACGTAGGACGCTGTCTGGGCAGGTATAAGAAAAGAAGTGGTGATCACCAGCTCAAAAGTGAGATGCCGCATGCGACTACGGCGCCTAACGTAATGACCGCATCTGTGGAGTAACGTCATAGTTAGGCCTATCAGGCTTGGAGTTTCATCCCACGCCTCGAGGCTTGTCCACCAGTCCGAAGTCGCATGGCGCATAGAGACAATGCTAGCGGAACGTGGCTCTGCATATCAAGGGCAGCAGAAGAATGACCAATGTCGTGAGAATTATTTGTGGAATTACTAGACGATCCCAGTCTACAAAACACCAAATTGCATGGTTGACAAATCCATCAAATCTAATCTGTTCCAGCAACAAATGGATCCTCGACTTTCATCCAAGCATTCTCCTTGCGACGCTGGGTATCTTAAATGGCAAGACGCTCGACCTTGTCCCGCATGGCTCGGATCTGGCCAGCCAGCTCGCTGGCGTCGTTGCTGGTGATGCTGGCAGCGATGACAGCCCGGCTGACACCGCAGGCTCGGCCAAGATGCATCTTGCTACCGATGTAGACGTAGGGGACTGGGAGAGGAGAGAGTTAATTGTTGGGGGCCGATGAATGGGAACTTCTGCCAACTTACCGTTCTTGTCTTCGCAGAGGAGGGGAAGGTGGAGGAGGATAGCCAGGGGCTGGGTATCGGCGGCGAGGATGACAAGCTCAGAGACACCTCGGTTCAGGGTCTTGGTAGCCTCGTTGGCACCCTTCTTGAGCTGACGGGCATCTGATGAAGAGTTAGTCAAACTGCGGGCGGTAGAGTCGTGGGACGGCGCAAGACATACGCTGAGAGGACTGGATGAGATCCAGGAGCTCCTGCTCGAGCTTGGCATCGGCCAGAGGCCAGGCTACGCAAAGTCAGCATTCATGTAGTCATCCAGGAGTCGGGCACCATACCAGCACTAGAGTCGCCAGACATTGTCGAAGAAAATCGAGGTTTCGTTGGATGTTCGGGAAAGAAGCTTTGGTGGGGTTTAGCACTGCGTCCACAAAGTCCTACGGAAGGGCTGGTAGATAATCCAGAGCACCGCAGACAGATCGAGGAGATGCGACATACAGAGAGTTGTGAAGTTCAGGGTTCCTTGCGTTGGCTCGCCCTGACGTTCTGGATAATTAGCGATATGGTGTTCTGGAGATTCTCGACGAAGCGGCTTAAGATTTCCTCTCTAACAAAAAATTTCACATGGGCCATGCGGTTCGTCGCAAGCCCCACTTTGCCGACCTCCGCCACACACATCATAGGGCCGTCTTTTATCCGACCCCGTATTAGGTAAGTCCTGCCATTGTGCAGCAAAACCTTGTGCCAACCAGACGCCAACCTGCAACGAGACCTTTCCAAGCACACCTCGCCAAAGCACCGACATCGACAGCTCATCACCGACGCCGTCTTCAACCAGCTCCTCCGCAGCTTCTCTCGCGTCCCAGCTTCGATTCTACTGGTAGCCAGGTCCCTTCCTGCTTCTATAACTCAAAAACCGCCAAGATGGTCTCCGAATACTGGTATGTTGGGCGCGACTCCTGATTGTCGTCATCAAGCTCCCGAGGCATCCTGCGAAGCTTCTGGCATCACCGAAACAGCTCGGATCGATTGTCGCATCCCAAGACGACTTTAATTTGCAAGACTGAAGCTAACATGACTGTCTCTGCAGCCCGGTTTACTCGGTTAGTCCTCGTCGCCCTCCTCATTTGCCGATCGACGTCACCAGCCAGCGCCTACGATTGGCCACCCAAACATCAACACGGCATCGACATGGACAAAGCTAACCATCTCACAGCCCTTCTTCGGTGCCATGGGCTGCACCTGTGCTATTGTCTTCACCTGCTTCGGTGCTGCTTACGGTACCGCCAAGTCTGGTGTTGGTATTGCCGCCATGGGTGTTCTCCGCCCTGATCTTATCGTGAAGAGTAAGCGGACCCATCCGGACGGCGCATGTGCGACGCATTCTAACAATCCTAGACATTGTCCCCGTTATTATGGCTGGTATCATCGGTATCTACGGCCTCGTCGTCTCCGTCCTCATCTCCGACGGCCTCAAGCAGGATCTCCCTCTCTACACTAGCTTCATCCAGTTCGGTGCTGGTCTTTCTGTCGGTCTCGCTGGTCTTGCTGCTGGTTTCGCCATTGGTATCGTTGGTGATGCTGGTGTACGAGGAACCGCTCAACAGCCCCGTCTTTTCGTTGGAATGATTCTGATTCTCATTTTCGCCGAAGTTTTGGGTAAGTCGCTTGGTGCATTAGCCTCTTTTACGTTACTGACAACATTTTCAGGTCTTTACGGTCTGATCGTTGCCCTGCTCATGAACTCCAAGGCGACCCTCAACGCCAGCTGCAGCCCTGGCTACGATCAGTAATCCACACATCGAGAAAACAGCTTGACAACTTGTACCTACCAGCAAGAGCTGTTGTCGACAGGATGGGACAAACTTCAGACAAGACAATGACACTCAAGCTTTGTTTCCACAACTGCGTGCGGAACGGAGGAAAGTGTTCGGTCGTGGGCGCAGGTTTTGGGCATGATTTCGCCACGACACGGGTCGGGTAATCGAGTGGGAGAGGCGAACTATGTAAAATAAGTGGCAACATGCAGTTTCTATCCTTAGGGTGGCTTCTCATCATAGACGGCGAAGGATGAAGGGACACGGCATGTATTGTACGTTGACGCGATTGTGTATTTCTTCCTCAAACCATTATATCGACTACTTCTAGCTCGTGACACGTGTATTGTCCGGCGTTGTGATTGGATGCGTCTTAACCTTGAGACCAGCAAAGTATCCCGTTCGATTTACCACCTTAGAGACGCGTTTAAGGTGACTTGCCA
Source organism: Stylonectria norvegica (assembly GCA_014621405.1). Lineage (NCBI taxonomy): Eukaryota > Fungi > Ascomycota > Sordariomycetes > Hypocreales > Nectriaceae > Stylonectria > Stylonectria norvegica. The sequence goes on from JAANBC010000102.1 coordinate 41,628, forward strand.
GGAACTATTGATTCTATTAGTCCAGGGTTATCAGTCATTTTTAGATCCTTGTATATGTCAAAGTCTCACAAGAGTAGAACGGGCTTCGGGTAACTCATCGAACTATAGATACATCTCTCTGCCTCCCCCCACGAAGGACCTTTGGAGGTCGCCACTGGACACCAGGCCTCTTTATGGATCTATGACGCTGGTACTTTGAAAGGTTATAATCATTCGACATGTGAGCTGTTCGCGGCTATGCCATATCCCAAAGGTTGCTTACTAGTAGGGCGTGGCGTCTTCAGGTCTACGAGCAAGCTACGAGGAGGAGGCTCCTTGCTTAGTATATGATTTCGCATTACTTAATATGATTACTTAGATTTTCCCAGAGACTCCGCCTCTTTTTCGTATTACCCAAGGCTCGTTTCGTCCCTCTCCCTCTTCATTTATATTCTTACTACTCATAACGCCCCCATTTCTTTCACGACAATTCTAAGGCTCTGCCTAATAAAAGCTCTGATAGCCAAAATGGTCCAAGAAGCAGAATATTGTGACCAAAGCTCTCACGATCTACAGCCCGTGCTTTAGATGACGTACTGATATTTATCGTTAGCAGCCGTAATCAGTGTGGCCAGGAGATGCAAACATACGGGAATGAACAGGTACGGAACCTGTCGCTCATACTCCAACCAAGCGTCTCCGTACTTGGTGCGGCAGCGGGTGATGTCTCTCCATGCGCGGTGAGAGATCATACAACAGAAGAACACAGGGTAAAACCAAGGGAAGGGGCTCCTAAATTATAATCAGCATCGGCTACACCTCTGAAATTGTATGATGAACTTACGCAAATCCTGTGACCAAGCCCCAAGAAACGGCAAACCATACGTCGGCAGTGTAATGAATCTTCCGGGCGAGTCCATACCAGCCATCGACAAGGATGGTACCTTGGGGAGACTTGATGGTCTTGGGGTTATGGACAGTCTGCCAAGGCACCTGGGGAAAGGTCTTGCGCCAGATCATTTGGCCCTTCTCCATGGCACGGAAGCGGTTCTTCTGGCTGTTGCAGCTGTCCCAGACCCAGTACCAGAACAGGTAGCAAACGAACAAGGCACCAAGTGCCCAGCGGTTCATGCGATACTCCTCCGGGGCGTGATTGGCCAAATAGATGATGCAGTGGCAGTATGAGAGGGGAACACCAGCCAGGTTCCAGAAGATGAGCATGAAACCCCACTTCTCAAAGTACATATCCCAGGTGGTGATGATCAGCTCCTCACCCTTGGCACAAGCATTGGCGTAGAGGAAGTGAGCCATGACGAGGAACATGACTTCGCCGGAGACGTAACCATATTGCTCATACTGGCGGGCAGCGGTGCCCAAGCTGAGCATGAGCAGGACGTACCAAGGCATGCGGATCTCGCAAAACATCTTGAAGTCGAGGATGCCAAACATGCGAGGGTTCAGCTCAGCGCCCATGAAAAAGTCATAGACAGGATATCCGGTCATCCTATGCTCCTTGCCCCTGTATAGCGCCGAGAAGTATGCGGCAAAGCTAACAAGGAAGCCGCTGAGAATGGCTACTGAAAGAAAAGGGCCAAACTCGTCGATAACAGTGTACAGCGGGAACAGCCCAGAGAAGTGTAGGCCGGCGAGGACAGCCAGGGTCGTGTACAGGCTGGCGTAGGCGTTGCAGAAGTAGGGCAGCTGCTTGTCTCCAGCGTGGGGAAGTGACTTTCCCCAGCCCCAGACACCGGGGAGCAGACAGTAGCAGGCACCCTCGAAGGTGAGGTAAGACCAATACCAGGCCCAGACCTTTGCGCGAGGAAATGCTCCGATGTAGACAAGGTTGAATAGCTCGGAACCAAACTCCAACCACGACTGGCCAGGGGTTCGGGATGGGAACTTGCCATCGTAGTATGTAGCTCCAACCCACATGTACCACATGAGGAGAGGGAAGCAGATCATCATGGCTCCCGTGCCCCAAGATCCACCAAATTCAAACTCACCGGAGTAGTCGATCTTGGGGTCTTGGCCGGGCTTCCAGCCGTCGACGACGTGGGTATCGATTGGAACGCCTTCAGTCACAACATCCTCCTTTTCAGGGGCGGGCTTTAAAGAGGGAGTGGGAGAGGTGGTATCGCCCCTGGCGGGGACGTTGATGTGGCCATTGGTCTGGCCATTGGTCTGGCCGTTGGTGTTGCCGTTGGTTTTGCCGTTGGTGTAATCATTGGTGTGGCCATTAGATTTCCCATTCGGTACAGCCATCTTGTCGTCGTCCTCCTCGTCAAGGTTCTCGACAAATTTGGCGATTCGGCGGCGGACAGGAGGAGCGCGGGTGGTGGTCTCGGCGGCGGAGCTGGAGTCGTTGTCGGAGAGTTCAGGCGGGAATGACGACTGGCGACGTGATGATCGACGTGCTGCTGTGGGAGTCTCGACCATGCCTTGGAAGAGTTCCTTCTTCCTGGTAATGGGGTAGAGAAGTTAGCGGCAGCTCGTGTACGCGATATGTAGAATGGGAGAAGGGGAAGGGGTAGAGGAAGTCAGAGACAAGACTGCGAGACTAGACTGATGTGCGTGGAAATCAATTGAAGCCAAGCAGCCTCGTCAAGGGGTGTAGCGAACGCGCATTGTTATACGTACTTTGGAGTCTGGCGGAGAGAGTATCTTGATGACATCTTGGACGAAGGAGGCCGTTGGAAGGACCCCTTTATACCTTGAAGATGGTGACCAGGAACAGGATGAGGCAAGAGCAGTTGCAGTAGCAGCAGGCGTGCAGCAAGTAACAAAGTACCCAGCAAAAGGAAGTATACGAATGCTCGAGCGAGAAAAGGAGCGTCAGGCCGAAAGCCACAGCTGAGGCCGGGAGAAGAATGAGTGGAGGGGGCAAGCGAGAGCCCAGAGTATGGTACGAATAAGATCTGGTACCTTGATTAACTGCCAACAGCAACAGCATCCATGGAAGATCAAGAATTACTTAGCAGCTGAAGAACTGGAGGCGGTGACACGTCGACGCGCGGGAGGGGGGCAATTGGGGGGGAGAGCCACGCGCTGGAATTGGAGTGACAGCGATCCCGTGTGTGGCGGAAGTCTTCTTTTTTTCTCCGCCCTAGATTCTCCAGGGCTTCTTCTCCTGGTGTCGTCCAATCGCTTTGTTGACTTTCCGACCCGGCGCTGGTTCCTGCGCCGAATTTCACCGGGTGACGGGACGTCAGGTTTAGATTGACAGGGGCAAAACCGCCCCCAATAAACGGCTCCAAGTGTTCCAATTAATCAACCTGGGATTAATCGCGTGAGGCACTACTTCAATAACCGCAGGCGTTACCGCTGCGCTACAAGTACCTATTCAAATGGCGCTTGTTTAGGCGGGCCGCTGCTGCAAGATTCGTATAGCGATCTCCATCTCCACCGCGCCAAGCCCCGAATAACCTCCGCCCAGAATCCTGGGCTGCTGTCAATGTCTGGGGATCGCACCAGATGGCGTTTGAGCCGCATATTTTGCTATACGAATTGTGCATGTCACTAAGCCTCGACGCCGGGGCATCGGTCACAAGAAGCCTATCTTGTAGACACCGAGGCATCGCGTCTAGCCGGGGCATCGTCGCATCGGTCGGATCCTTCGTCCAAACCACTCCAGCGTATTCGTATTATGTGCATTGATCAGAAGACGTCGGAGAAGCGTCATGCACCTTGGCTACACGATACACGATACACGAAAACAACCTGCTCGGTCTCAGCCTGCCATGAGACCCCGGCTGCTACGTCTAGAGTCGTGCCATGATAAGCTACGAATACGATTGTGGTGTTTCCTCGTCTAACTCATCACATCTCGGAACAAGGCGGTATCGTTTACGGGAACCTCGGAGAAGTAATATCAACATGCTGACGTCTCGACTTGAGAGTTCTTCAAGGGCCAGGCCCATTCTTCTTTGTTATCAGGTAGGTATACGTCCTATCCGAGCAAACTTCGCCGACGAAGCACGAGCTACCTTTCACACACATTCACGGCGATGCAATGTGCTGCGCGAACGGGAACTATTGGTACCATTTATACATTTCTGATCCAGCCCAGACAAGTGCCCTCCGACGGGCCGAACTAAACGTCGTAATCTCAGATAGGGAACAACGTCTGCTCGTCACAGACAAGCGCAACACTTTCATCAGGCCCTGACCCTAAAATTATGATCACTTCCTTCAGGTTCGGGATTCTTTCCGCAGAGCTGAGGCTTACAATATCCTGTGACCGTCTTCCAAATATACAAAGCGATTGGGCACCGAATGATGAAGTCAAGGTCCTGCGATTGAGACTGGACCATAAGAAAGCAAAAATATTGGCTCATGAGGCTCTGGGTGGCATCATGTGAGTAAAAGGTCACGACGGACAGTGTGGATGCCCTAGCAAATGTATACATGCATAGCTCTTACATATTCGTGGAGTTTCCATATCTGAGTTTGAACTACAGTAGATGAGCAAAAATAGAGTATCTAGCTCGAGGCTGCCGGGTAGTTAGTAAGAGCCGGTTTTGGACTACCAAAGCTCAAAGCAGATTTTGGGTAACATGGAGCAATTACTTTATTACCAAACAATTAGAACCGAGTCGTTGCGCTTGAGACCTATATACACCTGTCATTGCTCCTATTCGAACTAGAAAGGGGACTCAATCCATGGGCCCCTCTGCCCAGTCCGTCATCGGGTAAGTTTCCAAGGATGTTGTGCATCAAACAAGGACGTTGAGGCTCAACGGAACACGGAAGCGGTCAGAGACTAGGATTACGTTCCACGATACAACCTTCAATTCTTTGGACTCGATAAGATTCGATAATAGGTCTACTTCATAGTACGGGGCAGTTACAGACGATGCAACCTCTCCATATCACAGACCGTGCGAACACGCGTGTGTGACTGTGCATCATCACTGTGCTGAGATATTACTACACCTCGTAGCACCACCCATCTCAACTCCCTAAAGCCACGACCGCAATAATGTCCATCAAAGTCCAAGCAGGAGGGTTAAAAATCACAATCACCGCGGAGTCTCTATCGCAGAAGGCTTTCGCGTCCTTCGGGGACGTTGTCAGCAACCCACGACCGGATCTACATCCAGCCACCTTCGCATCCCAAGGCGGCTCATTGCCATACGATGGAATATCGGCAAACCAAGGGACGGCTATCCAGTACCGCAACGTCAGCCGGCCAAAGAACCTGTATCCTCAGGCGCCCAGCGGCAATGGCCAGCTCGTCATGAGCGAATTCGTGTGCGGCGCTCGCAAACTCGCAGCAACCAAGAGTGCATCATACGGCGAGTTCACGGTCGGCGTTCTAGAAAGACACCCGTTCACAACTCAGACCTTTTCGCCATTGTCATCAACTCCCGCAGCGTACGTAGTTATCGTGGCGCCTAGTCTCCCGCCTGGACGATCCGACGAGGGCTTGCCCGTTCCCAGCGGAGAAGGTCTCCCTGGTAGGGGCTTGCCGGACATCCAGGGCTTGAAGGCGTTCGTGGCCACGAGTCGACAAGCTGTGACCTATGGGGCTGGGACATGGCATGCGCCGATGGTGACTTTGGGCGAGATGGGCACCTCGCTGGACTTTTTGGTGGTGCAGTTCTCGAGCGGGGTGGCGGTGGAGGATTGCCAATTCGCCATATTTGAGTCGAAAGGGCCGGAAGAGCCACTGATCAAGGTGCGAATTCCAATAAAGGAACGGCTCGAGAAGCTCTGAAGGAACATACTGTCTCACATGCTTGGATACTATAAGTCTCAATGCGGGTCTCAGCGTTTCTGTTGCTGAACCATGAGATAGCGCTGTGAGATGCCTCGGCTCTGAGACCGCATAAGTTCAGTAGCATGCTAATGTCCGCGTATGCCTGAGCTGCTGTATATATCTCATGCACTTCGACAAATAGTTTTCCTAATAGGAGAATTTGCCCGAAGCTAGAAAAGGGCGTGCAAGACAATGAAACCCTTGTTGAAGCGAGACAGCTTAGTAATCTTACCTGTAGCAACTCATTCCGCTTGACGACGAATACCTCAAGTATACACCGCCAAACCTTCAGTAACGTAGGATACCTGGAGCTGTGGTCGTATGACCACTTGAGACCTCCGGAAACTCGACGACACAAGCGTCAGCGAGACTAACCATCCCCTCAAAACTTCCTTTTACAATGACGGGACAGCTCAGTTCAACCGATGCGCGCAATAAACTCGAGGATCTCTCTGGGATCGTCCTTCAACCTGGAGAGAACCCATACACAGCCCTGATCAAGGCCTGCGACGACAATGCCGTAGATGAACCCTAAGCACCTTGTCCATATACCACGCTGACTCACGCGCCGCACAGGCTGAGATCCAAACCCTCTACTCTGTCCATCGTACCAAGAGGAACGCTCAACAGAAAGAGAAGTTCCTTTCCGCGGACTTTCAAGAACTCGTCATTGATCAGTATCTCTTGAGACTGGAGGATAAGACAGTTGAGCCTGGGTTTCAGGATGAGAGGAACTGCATGGTCTTTTGGTCTAGACCGCCTGATCATGTCATTCGTCTTGCTGCGAAGATACAGGATTTGTTGAAGGAAGCAGCGCCAGGTATGCAACATTGCTTGTGGCACATATCGAGGTTGAGATAATGAAGTGTCTAATGCCGTTTACAGGTAGCTGGTTCATGCCTACCCACAGAATGCATCTCACAGCACTGGAGGTGGCATTCTCCAAGACTCCGGACGAGATCGCCTCTTTGGTAACTACGCTACGACCTTCGATCCCTTCCATTGTGGACTACCCGTACTCTCACCGGTCACGGCTAGTAAAGCCGATGATCTCCTACGACCTCTCTGCCTTTGCGGTTTCCTTCCTGCCCGCGTCGGGGGAGCCATCCCTCTCACCCGCCCCCGTGGCCCCCAATGCCACCGAGGGAATCACCCAAGGCGACAACTACACATATCATCACCTCCGCCAGGACGTGTTCGACAAGGTCCAGGCCGGTGGCGTCGAGGTCGGATCGAGGTATCAGGTCCCGAGCGCTCACATTACGCTTGGGCGGTACCTTAACCTGGATGACCACGACACACCCGAAAAGAGAGAGCATTGGATCAAGACTATAGACAAGATCAACGCGTGGCTAGAGAATGAGGTTTGGGATAAGCAAGATGCCGACTTCATCGGCGAGTGGGTTGTTGGACAGGAGAGAGGACTTGATGCTCGGAATGGAGCTTTGTGGTACGGAGGTGGGCGAACCATCATGCTGGGTGAAGGATTTTGAGCCGGAGAGGATATCAGTTATACTAGAATAGAGACCGTGATAGATTTAAGACATGCTGGAAACTTTCTGATCCTCTTCATATTTTGATCATCAAAAATTCAGCCATCGCAGAGTTCACCAGTGTCTCTCTGCGTGCCTCCGTGGCGGCTTCATCAATCAGACCAAGACTTCGTCATAGCCTCGTCCTTGGCGTCACTTCTTAGACGGTCGGTGATTTGTCCATCAGACGTTCGACAATGACATACTCAAGTGTTGTAGCACAGACATTTTTTATTTATTCCCTATGAGCCATCCCTCAAACGAGGACATGTACCTCCCTTCGCCAGTGTCCGTGATGCCCATATGCCGCCAAAAAGAAGCATGAGAAATGGTGACCCCCAACACAATGCACTCAGAACACCAGAGCCGCGCCCTTCGTCTTCTTGTCGCCACTGCAAAATCGGTTAGCATGTCGATGGTTCCCTCGGAGTCACAGAGCACATACCCCAGCTCGAAGTGCTTGCAACGCTTCAGTGACAGCTGCATCTTGGCCTTGCACTTGACGCACTCTAGTCGCAACACGACCTTCTTGGTGGTCTTGGCCTTCTTGTGGAAGACAGGCTTAGTCTGACCACCGTAACCGGCCTGCTTTCGGTCGTAACGTCGCTTTCCCTGGGCGAACAAGGACGCCTTTCCAGCCTTGTACTGGGTCACCTTGTGCTGGGTGTGCTTGCGGCACTCCTTGCCCTTGCAGTAGGTGTTACGGGTCTTGGGAATGTTGACCTGTTGATCAAAGTAGTCAGCGACCTGTAAATATTTGTCCAAAGTCCTAATGTCGAGGTTGAGGATCCCAGCGATCGGCCCGCGCATGACAGTCTCTCGAGGCGCATCCAGCGATTTCGAGGAGTATTTCGACCGTCGAGGAATTCAAAGCCCGCAACCATCTTCGTTATTTGGAGTTGACTGTATCGGTGGTTGCGCAATTCGTGTTCCGCCGTGGCCTCGAAATTCTACCCCCCTCCAGACTGTCATCGTGCGGGCTGTCGACTGGTGCTGGTGCCATGGAGAAACGGCGCGTCTTCCAGAGATCATAGTAGTGAGGAGCTTGGGATTATTGCGCAGACGTACCATTTTGACGACGGTGTGGTGGTGCCGTTCCTTGGGTGTTTGGTGATGCGAAGTTCCGAGGTCAAGGCGAAATTTGGAGGTTTTGGTTATTTCTCGAGTTGTGGGCAGTAGGGTCGACGCCTTCCCTGATTGGTGGTGTGGCTCGGCTGCACTAGCCACGATGTGTGGCCTGAATTACAGGGCGCCAAAACCTGCCCTCACCGAGGTGAGGGACAGCGAGGAGCTCGGACCCCTGAAGGAGGCCCCCACCATTGGATCTCGCTGGCAGCATCACAAGGTGTTCTTTAGGGATATCAGTGATCACCAGAAACGCTCTCGTTGCCCAAGCCGCCAAAATGGATCCTTATTCTGCCGAGGGCGAATTGATCAACATCCATAACTTCTTCCTCCAGGGACAATATCAAGAAGTCGTCGATTTCGACACCTCGACCTTCTCCCCCGAGAACGCCTTGGCCACGCGCGTCCTCGTCCTCCGCGCCCGAATCGCTCTTGGCCAGGCCGAAGATGTCCTCGCCGATGTAAAGAGAGAGAAGGAGCCAGAACTGGAAGCCCTTGGAGCATTTGCGGCGTACAAGCTGGGGAAGACCGATGCGGCCGTAAAAACGATCGAGGAGCTGGCCTCTGCTTCAGCCGACAACACCACCGTCCAAGTCATCGGCGGCATAGTGCTTCAGGCTGCTGGAAAGTCCGAGGAGGCTCTGGCGCTGCTGTCGCAACACCAAGGAAGCCGTGAGTCTCGTCTTTCCCGTGCTTTGAACAGGCGCTGATTACCCCTGTTTAGTTGATGCGGTTGCGCTGATCGCCCAAATTCACCTTCAACAAAATCGAACCGACCTGGCGCTGAAGGAAGTTACAGCCGCTCGAAGATGGGCGCAGGATAGCTTGCTAGTCAACCTAGCCGAGTCGTGGGTTGGATTGAGAGTGGTAAGGACCAGCCTGTACCGAAATGCTGCCCGATTGCTAAGACCTCCCAGGGCGGTGACAAGTACCAGCAGGCATTCTACGTGTTCGAGGAGCTCGCCCAGGCTCCGTCTACATCTTCAATCCGCACTCTCGTCTCGCAGGCAGTCTGCGAGCTTCACCTCGGCCGATTGGAAGAGGCCCAGGCTGCGTTGGACCAGGCTCTTCAGAAGGATCCTGAGTACACGGAGGCTATCGCGAATTTGCTGGTTCTGAACGTCATATCTGGAAATGATTCCACGGAACTCACTGCGTACGTCTCGCGTGTCCATTTCCCGCCACTCTGCTAACTAAATATACATAGTAACCTGAAGAGCATTGACCCTAAGCATCAGTACTTGGTCGATCTGGAGGAGAAGAGCGCATTGTTTGACAAGGCGGCGACTAAGTATAGCCCCAAGATTTCGGTATAATCTGGCGCTGAGATGCGTGGAATGAATGTTTATGATAGGCGCATGACTTTTGTTAGAGGAACGGAAAACGGTAGCGAGAAATGTTACATCTCCTCAGTCGGTCAAGCTCCCGAGCCTACCCATTCGGGTGGCGGCTGTTATATCCTTGTATCCTGGTGTCTCATTGACTACTTCGCCCAAGGCGTGGATGACTCGTCCGGAAGAAGACTCGAAACCGCACCGAGTGGCACCCTTTCCGGTCAAAGGTGTCCCATTCTGTTCGAGAACTGGGTTTAAGGTTGCGGCTAAGTTTGAGGCTAGAATGAGTGTCTCTTCCAACGTCAAACATCGAGGCTCACGACCAAAGTGTTATCGACTTTTGGAGCGCGCGCACATGTCAGATCCATCAGTTTATCACGGCCGATACCGAAATCGTCGATGGCGACCAAACGGCTCCAATATTACTGTGCTTGCTGGCCTGTTCGGCCCCATCTCGCCACAGCGCTACATTGGCGTAGTCGAAATCGCTCGCCGAAGACTCGGTGCAAATGTGTTCCCGATTGGCCGTCCCGCCGGAGCCTCCATCCTGGTGCAGACACGTTCCTCTATCCGTCACATCTTAGTCGCTTGACTCGGCGCCGTTTTGACGTGCTCGCGATGCGATTCCCGAAGGTCGATTGCCCTTCCCTTGCGAGCCCACTACTGATCGGCAAGTCGCGGTGCCGAGGCGGATTCAACGGGTGGGTGGAATCTCTAAAAGCCCCATGTCGCCCCTGCACCGTATGGCTCTAAAGATTCTTATCTTTCTCGCTATTATTCTTGTCGTGGTGTTGGAAGACGGTGAAGTTTGACGTTCTATTTTGCATTTGTTCCATCTTTGAAATGCCTGTTGCTGTGACTCCTCCTGTCATCGAGGCCAAGAGCCCAGCTGGCCTCACTATCCGCATGCCTCAGAATAAGAAGAGAAAGATAATCTGCTTTTCAGGTGCGCCGAGTTCTAGATCTGCTCTTCTCTGCTTGTCTAACCGCCGTAGATTTTGATGGCACTATCGCGCTGCAAGACACCGGCCACTTGCTCTTTGATAACCATGGCTGCGGCTCAGCTCGGCGGAAGGCTCTCAACGAGCAAATCGAAACGGGCGAACGATCGTTCCGGGAAGTCTCGGAGGAGATGTACGCTTCTCTAAACGTCCCATTCGAAGACGGCTTCGAAGTCTTGGAACAGCAACTCAAGATGGACCCTGACTTTGAACGCTTTCACCAGTTCTGCGTGGAGAACAAGATCCCTTTCAATGTCATCTCGGCCGGTCTGAAGCCCATTCTGAGGCGCATCCTAGATGGCTTCCTGGGAGAGGAAGCTTCGTCGCACATTGAAATTGTGGCAAACGATGCGAACATCAGCCACGACGGCGCTGCGTGGGAGCCTGTCTGGAGACATGAGAGCGAGATGGGCCACGACAAGTCCCTATCCATGACGGAAGCCCGGAAGCAGGCCGAGCTGCAATGCGAAGACGGGTCGATCCCTTTGATCGTCTTCATTGGCGACGGAGTCTCTGACTTGCCGGCCGCCAAGCACGCCGATGTGTTGTTCGCCCGAAGGGGTCTGCTGCTGGAAGAGTACTGCGTCGAGAACAAGATTGCGTACATTCCCTATGATAGCTTTGCCGACATCCAGAACAATATCGAGCGAATCATCAAAGAGGATATGGCAAAGACGGGCGGCCTGGGCACTCCCGTTCTGTTCAACCCGAGGGCGAACCTCTGGCGAAGGATGTCTAGCCAAACGAACGTAAGTGAATCAATTTCTTTGACTTGGGTGCTCCATGCTGATCAAGAATGTTAGGTTCCTCGCATGGTAGCAATGTCGCCTAGTAAGGAGGAAAGGATGTTCCTTTGGCCGGAGGCCTTTACCGAGCTGAAGGGAACCGCTATTGACGAGATCGTTGACACAACGACTACTGCAGTCAAGAGTTCATAGACGGGATCGGGATGGACACTTAGACATGGTTAGAGAGACGATTTACACGTTCACTTAGAGTATAATAGATGGGGGATGGAGGAATAGACTTGATGACCAGCTCCGCCGGTGTTCCCAGGTCTGATTATGGAAACTCCCTTGTTCCTCCCCATGAGCAGATACAAATAATCACAAGCACCACGAGTCGTGATGCTTTGTCTAATATATGTTTGACAAACGCATCCACCATTTTCTGGATGTGTTTCACGAAAACCTAAGTACTAAACTGCTGTGCGCAGTCGGCTCAAGCGTAGCAGGGTTGTTCGCATCTTCAGAAAGCCCCTGATACAAGCGCGTCTCGCTTGACTCATGTTGCACCCGGTAAGGAGCAAGTATACTAGAGGTATTTCTTTGATTTTTCTCGGCATTGCTAGCCTCTGGGAAGGAATCAGTGGGTTCGCCAGTCTCACACCTTTATCAAGGGTTAGATGCTTCTATATTGCCACTGCCACCGTTGGCAGTGGGTAAATTAGTTTGTAACGATGCAAAGTTCTACAAGAAAATATATGGCATCCATGAATTGTTGTTAGGTGACTCTCTGTTACTCTCTGCAAACCCTTTGAGTACAATCACTTGCTCCATCGGTCAGCCGAACTGTGAGTTCATCACCTCCGCCGTACAATCAGCTTTACTTGGCAAAATCTCTATTTAAACCCTCGCTTCCTCAGTGAGATTTGACTCCTACACTACTACTCAAACTCAAACAATTACCTACCAAAATACCCATTAAACTTATCAGTAACTTAGAACTCCCGAAATCTTTCGCAGACAAGATGTCCAGCAACGGTAATCAGGTATGTTTTCCAAGTTCCCAGCCGTCGAGGAATTGAAATCCCACCCTTCACGTACACTAACTTATCATAGCAGTCGTCAAACACGAATGGCACTTCTAGCAATCAGAGCTCTGCTGCCCAGGGTTCCCAGTCCAATGGAGTTGTTACATCTAACATACCTGAGGATCTGCGCAATCTCCTCGAATCGCGGGTAAGAACTTGCCTTTACCCAACCTTTGCTGTTGAAGATCTATGTATGAGGTTTGTCCCTGATATGTATGTTTTATCCAGGATTACAGAGCTGCCGCGGAATGGCTCGCAGAAAATGCTTTGGGGAATTCCGCCGCTCTGGCCGATGGACTCCTTAAAGAAACGGAACACCTCGGACCACTGCGGGAACAAATACGCATTCTCAGGCAAGAAATCAGACAAGATAATGAAGAACTTAACAGGCTGCTGAGGGATTAAAGAAAGAGCAGGGGCTGTGTTGCGACAGAACTCACTACTAAGTCCAACGCCACACAGCATCACAGATCAACTATACAGTAGTAAACGTCTATAACGGCTGATCTTGCTATATGATTTTTGCGTTGTCTCGAAAATCACTACAGTGACTTATACAAGAATCTGCCTTTACCCAGCCTGGGCTGTTGAAGATCTATCTTTGAAGTTTGTCGCTGATTTGTGTGTTTTATCTAGGATTATAGAGCTGCCGCTGAATGGGTCTCGGAAAACGGCGACAAGACTACCGACGCTATGGTAGCCGAAATCAAGCAGAACCCCGAGCAACTCAGGCGTCTGCGGGAACAACTCGCCGAGCTCAAGATAGAACTTATACAAGAAATGGGCAGTTGAAAAGGCACGGGGTATATGAGAGGAAGAGCAGAGGCGGTGCTGCGATACAAACCACTACTAGTAGTTATATACGACGGAACATAACATACTAATCTGTGCAACGAAAAATTAATATGAAGCAGTGTGAAGCTCTGTTGATGAAGCTGACTATCTGTAATTCGCAGCAAGCCCTATGACCACAATCACTGGCACTTATCATCTAGCTGAAATACAAGTAAATCACCCCTATCATTTAGTTAATCATACTCAGTAAGATGTCTATTTAAACCACTGCATTCTCAGTTTGAGTTGGGCCTTTTAGTTCTTTGACATAAACCATTCTTAACCTGCCTACTGAATATATCTATATTACAGACAGAAAATTCCCATAACTCTCGGCAGATCAAACGTTCAAAACAAACATTCATGTATGTATTTGCGCTCAGCCGTCGTATAACATCTTCGACCCGCGTTTACTAAACTGCCATAGCAATCCACCAAAATGTCTGGCACAAGCGGAAAAGCTAGCTCTGAGGTACAGGTACCTGACGAGCTGAAGAAGCTCATGGACGCGAAGGTGAGAACCAATCCTGACTTACTGCGTGCTTCGAGAGATCTTGAAGCGTCTTTGCTAACTTGGGTACTCTGTCCAGGATTTCACTAGTGCCGCGGTGTGGCTCAAGGATCACCCAGACGCTGTTACCAAAGATTTGCTTATCAAACTCAAAACTCAACCTGATTTTGAGCCTTTGCTAGAAAAGTGTAAAGAACTCAAAGACAAATGTATTGATGAGCTCATAGAAGACATGAGGGAGCTCCGAAGGCTCGAGCAGGAAATAAAGGCCGCCTCGCGAAAGAGATAACTACTAGTTTAATGCGTTAATACATGATATCACACGCGTACTGAACGCTTGTGGCGGCTTTTCTTGCTATGTAACTATTGGGCAACCTTGAGGACCATTTCATGGTGATCATACTGCATCTTTATCGACCTGAACGACATACTTGACTCCGCTGGCTTCGGTTCTAATATCGTCAAGCGCCGCGTTAATCCCTCCTGCGTCGAGCCCCTGGACAAGCTTGAACTGCGGCGGAACAATCTTACCCTCAGATAGCCACTTTGTAAGGGCCGCGGGCCAGTACTGGAATACCTCACCGCGGTGGGCGAACGATCCATGGACAGCAGTTATGTTCACATTGCGTGCCTTCAGCTCCTGGGCTTCTGCCGAGCCATCCTCCACACGCGCGCCTACGTTCAGAAGAGACACTACTCTGCCACCCTTGGGCCCTATAACACTGACAGCGAGTTGAGGGTACTTGGCGTTATAACAATCGATCACGGTCTCGATGTCTCCCCCAGCTTGGCTTTTGATTTCTTCCGCAACATGTTCTCCCTTCCGGTCGATGGCGTTGGTGGCGCCGTAAGACCGAAGCTCCTCGATTGACGAGGATGATGAGACGGTGATGATCTGGCCTATTCCAGCGATTTTGGCAAGCTGGACGATGAACTTGCCAATGCTTGTTCCTGCTCCCACAACGACGACTGTAGTCGCGGCATAGTCAAACTTGGACGCTTCTTCAGTGCCTGGGAACGGAATGCTACAGCCGACTAACGGACTAAATAGCGCCACAGCACCCGTGAAGGGATTCAGGCCCATTGTTGCAGCCTGGGCGAGGGTGATGTTGTCCGGCACTCGAACGAGGTGCGCGGGGTTTGTAAGCGCGTACTCCTCGAGGCCACCGTACATGGGCTTGACCGGTGTGCCCTGGAAGAGAACACGGCTGCCAATGGGTGGAAAGTCGCTTTGGATGACATCCGGTCCGTAGGCCAGCACCGTGCCGGCTATCTCGACCCCGAGAACGCATGGGACAAGGGCGGAGGCGCCCAAGACGCCGTCGTCGCGAAATTTGTAATCTAGAGGGGCAAGACCAGTTGATGAGATCTTGACGAGTGCTTCTTCCGCAGAAGGTTGGAGGACGGGAACCTCTCTTTTCGCGAGAGGCTGGCTGATCTTCTCCAGGAAAATAGCTGTCTGGGTCGAGGGTACTTGCGTCATGTTGTCTTGGGTTCCTGGTGAGAATGATAGCTGACTGAAATAAAATGCAAATGACTCGAAGGTTTAAGTGTAATCTGGAAACGGAGGATATAACCAGCTGAGGAGGTTTATATAGGGTGATTTTGGTATGAGCCCCGAATGTACACTATGACAGATCGAGGAGTCGATGCGATCGCCTGCTAGCAATGCTGGGTACTCCTACCAACAGGGATTAGCAAACCCCCGAATACCGTGGTTTAGCTGGGGTTTCCTATTACCTACACAGTATTTACAGTGAATCCCTGCTTTATAAGTCAATCGAAGGAGATCTCGCGGGGCTTCCCGTCGTTTCATGGACTCCGTCGGAGGGAAAACAGTCCCCGGGCCCGGTGGCCGGGCCGGAGATAAATCGTGTGTCCGACTCGGGCCCTAGCCCCTCCGAAGTTCCCACCCGCCTGCCATTAAGAACGGGTAAGGTTTGTCGTGCGGTTCTAGAGTCAGAAACCTATGGGATCGCCCGCTTCAGTCTCGAAGTCAACACATGCATCGGTAGTGATGACTGGCTTGCCGTTTTGATGGAGACGGATGTTATGTTGGCTCCGAGCCGATGCTCTTTAGCTAGGTAGGTTGCCTGGTGCTTGTCTGTGCCATTAGATAGCAGTTCGTCGAGTTGAATGCATATCACCTCCATAATATCTTTCTGAGCTTGCTGCTTATGAAAGCTGCTTATGAAGGATTGCAAGCGCGGGCGTGTAGGTAATTGAGCTTTCACGGGGGGCCGACTATGAGCTCTTCTTACCCATTGTTGAGAGAAGTATCCGGCTTTCCCAGCTCTGCCCTGGCCGGCATGACTTCAAGGACTTATTTTACTTTTCGGCCTGTTCTGCGAATCGTGGTAGGCAAAACCCGCCAGAAGAAGGAAGTTGGCCGTTGCCGGGAACTTCCATACGCCGCCGACGCTTTTCGCAGAGCCTGGCGTCAGTAAGAAAACGCTCTCATCAATGCAGAGGTCAACTGAGACGCCTTATCCTGAAGTGTTTTAAAATGTGGGAGCCGATCGTGGTAGAACTGCGTACGCTTGGTCCAGGCGGCCTAAGCTTTGGATATGGTAGGTAATGATCAGTTTAGGTAGGAGTCTCCTCAGACTTGGATTGTCCTATATCCCTGATCCGAAAGAAGTCGCAGACCGCTCGAAGCAGCAAGTCGGCGTCGTTTCCCTTCGCCCCGAAATCCCTTTGCATCTTGCGTTGAGGCGGCGTAACACGCAAAGATCAACGAGGCCAAAGTCGGTTCCAGATTGGGAGTGTAGTCTCGGAAATGAGCTGATCAAGATAGCTGGTTGGTTCTGTCGCCGCGTCGTACTCAATGTGGCTTATGTTGTTGTTACGAGTTAACTCGCGTCCTTTGGGAAAATTCCCCCATCCGAGAGTGATGGTGGCCGTCGTTTTCCACCTTTCCCATCTTTCCCATCTTTTTCTACTCTTCCAAGCCTCGTCCTTTGTAAGTCGTGTTTCTGCTAATAGGTTGATGCTTGCTGTGGATGTATCTTCTTCTCCGCCTTAAAATCTTGTCGCAAAGCAGATAGACCAAAAGAGAAGAAGACAAGCCTTCCAGCTGTACTTATATATCACGTTGGCCCATGCGACATGGTAACCTTTAGCTGCTCTAGCATCGTCTGCGAATTGTCCACCAACCGAGGCTTGAAGTGGCCTGAGTGAAACTAGCGAGGGGGCTGTGAAAAGCACTCTCGAGCTGAGCTTCAGCCAATTGATGTTCAATGCTTTTTAATTGCTCTCAGTTCCCGATTTGAAGCATCGGCTCCACTTCTGACAGACACAAAACTCGGATATCGGCTATCCGTGGCATGGATCTTGGAACCATGACAGGGGCTTCGCGTTTGAACGACTGGATTTGTACCTGTTTCAAGACGAGTATCAGGTCGCTTGAAACGATTGCCGCCGTGGGTGAGCGTCATTCGTGGAAATAGCTGCTCTCCTTGGGGGTTGTCTGAACTCGGGGCTAACCGGATGTTCCTGCTGAAGATTACTTTGAATCCAATATTAGTCGATGTCACAGTTTCTGTCCGTAAAAAAGTCCAAGGTACCTTGGTTGAATAGAGATACAGTGGAAGTTTTCCATGACATGATGGCAAGGAAGAGGTAACACTCAAGATTATAGAAGACTTGCGAACGACTCAATTCACATTCATGATCCATTATGTAGCGAAGTCGGAGAGCCCGTGAACGGCGCTCAATGCATGATAGTCATTAAGCAAAGCTCAATAGAAGTTAAGTGGATACGAAGTATTAGCGTAGCTTCGAGCTTTGCTTCCTTTATATAAGGTTTGATTTGGCGCTAAGGGTGCAAAGCCACCACAATCACTAGCCATAGAGCCCTTAGTAGTGTGGCAATTGGCTCCTTTTGGCTCTTTTTGCCTATCAATTAATCAAATCGAGGGCTTAACTTCCTTATATAGAAAGGTGCTAAAAAACGGCACAGACCACCCCCTTAACGCGTCTCGAGCCTGCTACACGTGCAAGCGTGTGGCGTGTGTGTGTATGACTAAGCTTCTTCTTGAGCTTTGCGACCCCTTATGGCAGCACACGAAGTAATGCGGTGGCATAGGACCTAGTAGCTCTTATTGCCATTCCGTGATGCCTTCGTCAATCACGTTGAATGGTACTTGGTACTATGTAGCATCTCGCTATGGGAGGCCTCGGGAAACGTGCTCGTCAAAGTTAAGCTGCCTTGACAAGGCGTTTTCAAGGTTGACGAGATTGCGGAAGATCACATGATTGGAATCAATAAGTCGTGTGACGGACAAGCTTGTGGCTCATTCTTGGGGTGAGGTGGCTTGTTCAGAGTGCTTGGCCAAGGCAAGGAGAGCTCACTCTCGTAGTTCTCCCCTGCTTGGCACCCCTTCTCAATTCCTTATCTCTCTCACATGCTAGGACGGATGGACGGTACACACACTCAGAGTCTCTCAATCCCTTCTTGATCCGAGGCCATCGTGGTATTAAGCAATGAAGAAGCTACGTAACATTGTGATGAAACAAAAGGGTATCCATCCTTGCCATCGAAACATCTAAGCCACGGATGGTGACAAGCAAAGCTCGGAAGGCTCGCCGTCCCCGGACCGGGATGATAGCCAAGCATTGCGGGGCATCGGGCTGTGATTGGCGGATAAATTGTACGTGTTTAAGTCCAGCTATAGCGAGCTTTGGAGAATTATCGCGCCGTAACTTAAAGAGGGCCATTTTATGTGCCTGGATCGGCCGCCGCTCGCTTCTACGCAATTAAAGCGGCTCGGGCGAGTCACTGTCCGGGGAATGGGGATTACGATGGAGTCGAAATCTGCTATTAGTATTACACTTATTAAGTTACGAATTGCTTAACTTACCCAAGTGATTGTTAGCTGGACGAGTATGGATGGATGTGTTCGGTTGCTCCTTCTCTAAATATTGCCGCCTTCAGCCGCCCATCCGTTTGCTCGCATTTTGGGCAGGTGCCCTCATCTCCTTCCCATTGCTTTCCCCTTGGTCCTCATCGCCGTTTCTCAGCCGTTTCTCAGCATCATCTACTACCGACTGCATGATGCCCTCTACAACACCGGACTAAACTCCCATTCTTTACGACGCCAGATCAAATCTCTTCTTGCAAGACGCCAGAGTGGAGATCTTCGCTTCCGTCGCATTGCAACGCTCTGCAAAGCAACACTCACACGATATCGCCACCAACGACACGGTCTTACGGGCCCACCTCATGCCACAACTCACTATCGCGATACGACAGCACTCGCAGTTAAACTCGCCAAACCCACCAACCGCTCTCGACGTCCCTCAAGTCCAATCTATCAGCCTGACGTGCTGGCCTTCGCGCCAAAGCCTTCCGTTCCTTGGGACAAGACCTCTATGGTGGAACATTTAATTACCCGAGCCTCCCGTCTTCCACCAACGACAAGGCTTTGAGCGGTTCCTCTCCCCAGACTCACATCCATGTCGCCTTGCTGATACCTTTGCAAGTGATACTCTGTATTACGCCGCGGCGCCTGGGTTATTCTCTCACTCGTTTCATCCCGCTTAGAATCTATCTTGATGGTTCGGACATCCCACCCCTCGAATAATGCTCCCTGGCGCCGAAGTGACTGTATCTTCGCGGCAAGTTTAATCAATGCTTTGAAGGCACACACACCTGGCCTATCTAACTATACGTCTGGGACATAGGGCAAAGTAAGCGGTCACCCAAGAATCACTGCCCACGTGTTTCGCTCTCATTCTTGCTTAGCAAATATCAGGGTGTTTATCTCTACATTCTCTCATTTCGCCATCTTCTTCGATTCTCTCTCATTACCCCGTATTTTCACATCGTCGACACAGGGGGGCCCATAGTGAACAAACATATCTCACCGTCCGGCGTCTAAGTCAACGACAATCACCCACGTTTTGCCTTAAAAATATATCGATCTAGCCGGCATCTGTTTTGGACACTCCGAAAAGAAAGGATCCGGACCGCAACTACAATTTTTGGACCAGACTGAGTCACTACGGAGCAGCACGACCGTAGTAATCTGTTCTTCAGGATTGCGAACTGCTGGGGTTTTGAGACGGTGTCCCTGCTGACCGGAGAACGAACAACAACCCTTCTGCACCACGAGATACTCCCCAGGGCCCAGACCAACACCGAGAATACTGCCTCCTTTTTCAGGCGGACTTCTTACGACAGAGACCTCGAAAAAGATTTGTTAGGTTCATTCAGCCGAAAATCGAAATGGCCGCCGTTCAACAGTTCCTAACCAGACCGCCCCTCGGCCCAGCACCTATGGCCACTCTGAAGAGTGCTTCGCCGGGACCTGTGGGCATGGACATTGACCGGCATAGTCAAAGTCCAGACTTATTGAGTGGTACTTCGTTCTGCAGTTCCCCTAAGCGAGGAGACACCCGAATTGTGGTGATTGTGTTTGGCCAAGGGCAGGAACAAATTGTGTCTGTATTCGCTGAAGTGCTGGGAAAGCCTTTTAGACTGATGGCTGGTTTCGACAATGTGACCGCCGAGGAGCGAGGTTTCGTCGTTGGAATCGCAGCTACGGATGCAAAGAAGGATGTCGATACACGCAACCAGGAGCTTGTTGTTGCCATAAATGCTCACTGTGTCAATCTAGGGATGCCCCCGGATCTTCCCTTATCCACACTTTGTGACTATGAGTTTCTCTACACCAAGTCACCCTTCTTCCGGCGTGATTTGGCGAGGTTTATCTCTTTCACTCTGGGCCAAATGAGCTACCACAAGACGTTGATGTCGAAACCAAGGACTTACTTCATATCCACGACCTTTCCGGACGTCCATGCCGCCTTGCCGAACATCGATATCCTCACAGTGGGAGCTGATGCTGTTGAGCTTCGTGTAGACTTACTACGAGAGCCTCTCGCTGATGGATCCTTCTCCGACATACCTAGTCTGAGTTATGTTGGCGAACAAGTTATGCTGCTCCGACAGAGGACAGAACTCCCCATCATATTCACTACACGATGTACGCGAGAGAACGGGAAGTTTCCAATGGAGAACCCAGACATATACTCTGAGTATCTATACCGGGCCATTCAATGGGGTATAGAGTACATTGATGTTGAGCTCTGGTTACCCGAAGCCATACGGAAACGGCTGTTCGAGAAACGCGGAAACTCGCGTATCATGTCAGCTTTCCACGACTTCTCTGGGACATTCAAGTGGCCCTCAAAATATGCTGAAGACATCTTCCAACAGTCGAGGCAATACGCCGACATCATTAAGATGATTGCCATCATCAACGACCACAACGAGAACTTCGAACTCGAGTATTTCCGCTCCAAAATGCGATCGGAATACCCTGATGCTCCGCCGTTATCCGCTGTCAACATGGGCGAAACTGGCCAGTTCTCGAGAACGCTCAATCAAGTTTTCACCCCTATAACTCACCCTCTTCTACCCATCATTGCCGCACCTGGACAAATGAGCGCGGCCGAGATCAATGCCGCGTTATCGTTGTTGGGTCAGCTTCCGAAGAAGCACGTATATGGCATTAGCAGTAGTGCATCCCGCAGCGCCACTCCTCAGGCCCCCTTTTACGAGAAGTGCTTCAACGAACTCGGGTTGCCTCACCACTTCGCTGTTGTTGAACGCCATCCCAATAACCCTGCTATCTTGGAGATGTGGTGCAACCAGAAAGACTTCGGAGGCGCCTACTTGAATCCAGGCCTGCCGTATCACAATCTCACCAAGCACAGTCCCTTTTTCGCCACTTTGAATGGAGGAAACGGTCCTCTATTAACGGAGGCAGCTCGAGTCATCGGGATCGTCGATACGATCATCGTCAAGTCTACCTCCTCGTCAGCAGCATCGTCACCAGCTTCGATTCCATCCAGTCCACGACAACGACAAAATGACTCCATAGGTCATAATCACTCATCTCTACCGCCAAGTACCTCTCTTTTCTTCGACAACGCTGGCTGGAAAGGTATCTTGAGCACACTGACCCGAGACCTGGCGCCATCTGCGTATTGCGGACGATCAGCCGTAGTCATGGCATCCTCGTCAGACGACGCAGCTCCTGTCATTTTCGCGATGAAGGCTCTCGATATTTCCAAGATCTATACTGTCGGTTTCCGAACACCGTCAGATCTCGCCCGAAATGCACCACCCATCGAACAGTTCATTAGCCTTGAAAGCTTGCAACGTGCCCGCTCTGTGGCGGATGAAAGTGCGCCCTTTGTTATTGTTTCTGCTCTTGGTCCGGACAAGAGCAATCTCGTTGGTATGTTGGTTCGTGCATTTGGTGCTGTTGGTTCGCGAGGGGCGACAAACACCAGAAAGGTGTTCCTCGACCTAGCCGACGGCGCTGCGAGGAAAGGCCCCCATCCCAGCGTTATTGCTGAGAAGAGCGGCTTCGCGTCTTATGGGGCTGCAGATGTGGCAGCATTCACCACCGTGGAAAGCCTAAGACTGCTTGTTGGACAAAACGTCCCGTATAGCTTTGTGAGGTTAGCCAGTGGAAGTAGCTTATACTGAAGATACAGTCCAGAATTCTTTAGGACAAGACTGGGCTCAAAATGGCACTCACCTCGCTAACGAACACTCAAACCTCGATGCTGTCGACATAGACCCGGGGAGCCGCATGCTTGGTTCGATCTCAAGAGAAATGGGAACGTGTGGTGGCAGCTACTAGGCGAATTACTAACTCAGGGGCATCGGAAGAGGCATGGACACCAATGAACCAAGCCTACATTACCAGTACTCCCAACAGGGACATACTTTTGAGGAGACTCGCCCAACAAAATCTGGGTTTTCGTCCGCTCCCACTCACCCTGCGACATCCGGCTTCCTAGACCCAGTGGCATGGTAATCACACCCCCCCTTGATGTGGAATCGAAGTTTGCCGGTAACATGCACGGCTCGGAGCGGGGCCTCTCTATCTGGCGTGCACTTATCCAGGCCCTAGCCTCTCACCTGGAACAGAGGACTGTAAACCCGCAGCTGATAGACCTTAGAGGCCCTGGCAATGGGACTTTTGCGATGGAATGATGGAGTTTCGTTACTACAGGCGATTGCTTGGCGTTGAAGGACATATACGATCTTGCCTAGTATTCTGCTTCGAACAGCCATCTCCGCTGTGCAGTTCTGTTACACCTATCGCACAACCGAGATTGGAGTGACGCGTGAGAATATGGAGCGAATAGGTTTCGGATTAGAGGGGCAACAGGCGGACCTATCGGCTTGACATGGAGCGAGATTTTCTTCCAGGAAATGCGAAGGAAGCTATGGTACACTTGATAAACGAGTCGCATTGGAGGCAGTTGGCGTTGGGGGAGCAAGACATCGGTATAGTTCAACCAACTACTCAGGACGTACAAAGATACGTGAATCATATAGTATTGATGTGATTATCAAATTGCCAAAGCCTCAATCTATCTACTCACCTCTGCTGGCTTTCTGTTGGAAGCTGAGTGATCAGAACTCAGTTTCAATCGGTACAACTATTACTGGGTATTTTAAGATACAGACAGCCGTGTCGGCGACTGATATTAGTAGACCTCGTCTATATCGTTTACGAACGATTAGGGAGAATCTTTCTTCAAAAGCCAAGATTAATTCGAGGACTCAATACTGTTGCTAGCTATCCAAGCAAATTAGTAGCTGCTCGAGGTGTGGCGAGCACAAGATATTACAGGTGGAATTTTTATTCCGGTGTTTCCCTGGAGATCCGAACGCAGAACTATGTTCAACAAACAGCTCTAGGCAGAGAGTCTGAAAGATCAAGTCCGGATTCAAACATGCAGTGTAACTTGACGTCGCAATAAGACATCGGTCGCCGTGGTCCCGAAGCTAAATTGGAAGACGTCCGAGAAGGAAGACGTCCGAGCAGGAAGACGTCCGGGAAGTCGAAAGAGGGGTTCTGGCCGTAGCCATAGTCTGAGAGGTGTGCTTTCTTCGCCTTGGACACATCCCCCCACGGTGTTGTCCATAGAAAGCTCTAGCAAGGTTGAGTGGATGCATCTCGAAACCATGAAAAGAGGATCAGCGGAAGGTAAGGAAATGAGAGGGATAGGGGATGAGCATAAGACTCTGGCAACACGAACTTTTCGAAGATGGCATTTGCTGGACAAGTTCGGATGAGGGTTGATAGGCCGGGTGTGGTATATATGAGACCGTTGGAGTGGGCGCCCTCAAGTACCGAAAGGCCCACAGTTGACGACGACGGCGGTTTGAAGTGAGCGAGGCGAGCGATTTCTTGAACCTTAAAACCTTGTCACACGCTTCTATGTAGCGCTTAGTGTCCGGAACATAATCCCGGAAAGGAGGGATAGGGCGCCGCAACCCGATCGCTTGGGCGGCCCGCTGATGCAGCCCTTGACCTAGTTTCCAGCCGAAGCACCTCAAATCAGGTCCCCGCCGAACTGTGAAGAGGAGAAAACAAACTTTCGGTACCTAGGGTTACGTAGTGATAGAAGTGAGAACCAGGGGTCTACTACAGAGCCCGAGAATCGAGGGAGGATGGCCCGCCATGATAGGCTATGAAGGTCATATTTTTCCCAATCTTCTTTCAATATGGAGGTTTGGAACTTGATGTTTGTGTTGCTCATGACATTGCAGAGAGGATAAATGCATCTCCTTTCTTGAAAGTCGAGAGTTTCGAATAGTCGGGCCCGATCAGAGTTAGTGTTCTAAAGGCAATAGAGGTCCTTAGATCATGGCATAAGGTCCGGCTTCTAACGGTCTAACTGATTGATGGTCTCAAGTCAAGAGTGCTAGGTTTAGGTTTGCGCAGTTACGACATGTTGGTATGGGTCCCCTGAGCTGGAGGCCAAGCCAGATTGCTAGAGTTTGTAGATATGGTGCCCCCCTGGTATCAAGATGCCTTCGCATTCCAAGCAAGATTCTGGAACGAGACAATGCCACGAGGCGAGAAATGCTCGGATCTCCCCGATAACGGCAGTTCGACCGCTTTGAGGTCATGGGGCCGTCGGCCAAGCGTGCATTACTTCGGATGAAGGCGGCCCTGGAGATGTTACGAGCAGCCGCTCCACTTCGATGCGGCACCTGAGACAGCCCAGTTCACGATGGCGCGACCTAACATTTAAGCTTCGGTACCTGGACCATCACGGAATAGTCGAATATCGGTATCCTGACTAGTCTGACATAACGCCTCGTGTATGCTGCATGAGAGGTGATATACTGGCAGGACGAAAGGTAGACTTCAGTTGCGAGAGGCTTCGACATAAAGCAGACTTAGGTGTCTTCCGAATGTGGCCAGTAAGCTTCTTCGCGTTCGAAACAATGATATCGCGCGGCAAAATTTCGAACGTTGCTTAAAGTCCAGGCGTATCCCACGACCTATCTAGAAGAAGCAGTCGGGTGAGGTGTGATTTGGATGGGATTATTCGGTCCGAGGAACCCTGCTGCCCAGTCCCTTTGGAAGGCAGATGAACAGGCCCTCTAGCTCTGGGGGTGGGACAGCTGAAGTTGACGGGGTTTTCTTCTGTCCTCGAATGCTGTTGTTTGCGGCTGGAACAATTGGCCCAGCGTCTATTAGACAACGCATCAGACTCGTCAAGAGTACTTTGTATATGACCCAAGACCGTTTGAGCACGGGCATTGAAGATCCGTGATCGCCCACACTGGACGCTTCATCTTCGGTGGTTCTTGGCGGTCATGGAATGATGGAAGATGCATGCTGCAGGTGATTGTGTGCCTAAGTGCATGCCCAGAGGGCGCCTCCCGACGGTAACGGAGGGCAGAGATTATGATGTCAAGGCTCAGGTTGCTGGATAGCGCAAGGTCGAGGGTATGAGATATTCTCGTCCTATACGGTGGTGGTGCTTAACTGCCGGGCAAGCTTTACGACCATGGATCCATGACTTGCATTAGACGAGGAACACTAGACGAGGAAGTAGAGAGAGCAAAGTTGATTGCCGTCGAGCTTTGCAGATGGGCCTTTCTTGAGAAATCGATGATGTTGAATGTGCTTCCCGTTTACGCGACGGGTTTCACCTTTTTCTCAGACACCCATGATGCTGACAAGCGGCCGGTGGCTGACGTGATGGACCCTCGGGTTCTCCAACGTTGAACTACGTAGTAGCAAACTAGATATTGAAATACGGCGTGACCATGGTTCGACGATCCGGCATGCCAAGTGTTTACGGGCATGGCACGGACTAGACCGAGGACTCTTGGGTGGCTTGCCTGGGGTAAAGTGGAGGACGACAACCGGACCCACGTCATCTATTTGGTTCATTGCGATTCGAGCGCAAACGAGAGTCAGGAGGCCGGTATTGCAGGGCTAGTAGTGATCTGCCTTTGAGACGGTTGCAATATTGAGATCCATTGGACTGTGGCTATTGGGGTTATTGATGAGTCCGTCAGTTCGGGCCTCATCCTCTCCGCATAGTCTAGTCAGTCACCGGGTTCCCCGCGTGGTTGTAGATGTGCGTTTGCATGATTGTTGTTACAACCGCCTTTGTTCTACATGTTACGGAGCCCTCCATTCATCGATCCTAGGTGGCGTAGGTTTGACATCTGTCCGAGCACGCACTCAAGCAAGTGAGGAGAGCTTTGTTAGTGCGGCAGGCCACGGGGCAGCAGGGATACTCGGCAGCCAATGAGTCAAGAAATCCTCGGCCGGTTTCGACACGAATCGGGGACAGACCCGTCCTGGCGACGAAGCGGTAGATGAGCACAAGCCACCAGGCGACTGTAGCCCCGCCTGTTGATGGAGGTTTGTGAATCCTTGATAAGCAGCCCCCAAGTGTCTGGATGGCCGAGGCCGGGCCAACCCTGTGGGGGCTCCCGAACACAGATCATAGATGGATAATCCGTCGCTGGATGTCAGGAATTGAGAAGTCGACAGTAGATACGAAGGATGAGGTTCTCGTCACCCCAACAGACCTCTGATTCAAACTATCCAGCGGATTGACTTTCATAAACTCCATTGAAGTCAACCTTATATTTCTCTCAGCCGATCCAAAGCTGTGAAGCCCTTGCTTCCAAGGGCCCGAAGGACGACAATACCATTGGACGGGTTTCTCCCAGATTTAGTGAGGCATGGCTCCTGAAAAGGGGTAAATGAAGTGCGATGACTGTGATAGTAACTGACTTTGTTGAAATGTCGTTGTGGATGAACCAAGTAATCTTCACCTGAGAATCTGGCCCATAGTGGGACATAGCTAGGGTCGTACCTGAAGCTGTCACGTCACCCTTGATTGACCTAGAAGGCCCGCGATAAGTTGATATCGACATAAAGTCCCTGTCTCGGTATGCTGGAGGTTTCCCGGGGCTGCAGCTGGCGGCGAACGCATCCTTGGGGAGCGGCTATCCGCGTATGCACGATGTTTGGGATCCATTGCCGACATGCCAAGAGTTCCACTGACGAAATTGACTGCAGACTGCAAGGCTGTTCATCTCATCCAACAATCCAAGGCGGCACGCCACGGCTGATGTGGTTCTGAGTTTCCATGATGGCGCTCATAGAAGCCAGCTTGGCTTGATATTCGTTTGAGGCATGTTGCAGAGCCGTCGGTGTCAGTGCATGTTAACGTCGAAGCAACTCGACGGACGAGTGGTCGGTAGCTACCCACTTACTGAATTGCTATCACTGGATACTCTTTCCTCTAGCCGACGTCGCCGGAGGGCAATGAGAAAAGAGATCTCGTCTCCATCGTACAAGGAGCTGCAATTCCGGGAGCTGGGTTGCAGGCAGGACAGGGACTCTCTACCATATCCACTAGAAACCCAGACCAGCACATGTAGACATGGTAAGCGATAGGCTGTTGGCGTAGGCGGCTCTCCATAGAAGGAGTCTGGAATGCGGCAGTCGAGGTTGACAGAAGGCCATTGACAGGCCCAGGCTGCCCCTTGACATGAAATGACGGGATAGAATCATAGGGAGGGAGATTGAGGATCCTTTGACGGGGTGCCGATAGTTCCAGTGGGGTCTAGCCTGATGTGATTCGATGCGCCTTGGCTGATGGAAAGTCTCCGTGCCATCAGCATCAGGAGCTGCGTGATGAGGTTGAAAATCGGGACGAGGGGTCCTGCTCGTGGAGTTTGGAGTTTCAACCCCCAGGCCTCTTTCGGTGAGGTCCACAGACGGCAAGCGCTCTCTGTCGGGCGCGTGTCGCCCCTGCCACGCCCCAAACGGCCCCAAGGCCCAGATGTCCTAAGCGAGGTGTCACTAGACAGTGGAGGGCAGGCACGCCAGGTACGAGACAGCTACTGCCAGCTACTGCACTCTGCCCCGAGGCAATCTGGAACCTCCCGCCCTGTGGCTCCGCCCATGATCCGCATCATCATCACCTCCAACCACCGTGCTTGAGGCATCGCTCAGGTCAGTGAGTGTCTCTCTATCCTAGACTCCTTTCCTAGGGAGTCCGCTGGGCCGGCACTGACCTTGGTGTTTAGCTCCACCGGCAAACCTTGAAGAGCGGATAGGCAAGGATACGCGCCCCGGCCCTTGCGCGGGCCCGAATCCCAGGCGTCTGCTCCGCACGACTTGCAGGCTCGTCCGACGCTGGGAGTTACTTGATACCAGAATATGGAGCCTCGTCTCGTCTGGGAGAAATCTTGGCTGAAGGGCTGTGGTCGGGCAGCGTATCACGAGCGTCCAAAGTCGAGATCGATGCCGTAACAGTTGAGGTTGAGGTGCCAAAGAACGAGTGTTTCGCAAAAAGACTCTACATAAGGTAGCGACGGACACTCGCAAGTCTCCCAACTTACTTCCCCAGTTTTGGGGGTTTGGGGGTTTTGGTTTGGGGGCACCATGTTTACCATCAACCCTAAACCCATTCCCGCTCCAGTCGACTCTGCCGCCGAGGCACCAGAAAGAACATGGCGATCCCTACGTGGTGCTCCGTCCCTTGTCCTACTCTGTCAAGAGCAGCGCCAGGCAAATCCAGAGCCCGACCGAATCAGCTCGACGGCGACCACAAGCCAGGCCATGGTGACCTTATGGACGGCGGTACCCACCATCAACACCACCCTCATGGTCCCCCAGTCGCTGTCACTAGCCACCTCCACACCAGGACTGGCAATGAGACTCGGCCTGGGGTTTGGGTCAGTCGTTCAACCTAGGCTTCCCGGGCCCGCTCGTCCTCCCTACCCTGTTCGACCGTCCCGTCGTTTCTGTACGACCTTCCTTACTTCAGTACCTCAATCCCATCTATCCTGTTCGCTCTCCAACCAAACAAGCGCATTGTAAACTGTTCGGTTTCTGCATCTTCCGCCAGTGTTGGCTTGATCATTTGCACCTCGCTCTTCGACACTACCAACACACTTCCAAAGCCCGTGCGAGAGGAACTACCAAGATCGTCTTGTCGTCATCTGAAGCTTGCGTGCAATGCAGCCTTGAGGTGCCTACCTAGCATGCTTTAAGCCAACACAAACTCCCCGAACTCGGTGCTCGTGGGATCACCATTCGCCTTCACCCCCACTCGATTCACCCACCGATCTCGATACCATTCTGCTATCTCATGCCGGTTATCCTCGACAATCTTTGTTCAGCCAAGACGAGATATGAGTGTCTCCGTCTACGACCACATGAATGTCCCCCACATGTCTGGAGTCCACCCGCTGGCCATGTCCCGGCCCCAGGTGGGCATTGAGAGGCTTCCCACACGCCGCATGAGCAATGAACCCCGAGAGTCTATGAACTGCAAATCGTGCAGGAAACGCAAAGTAAGACAACCCCTGGCCAACGCATTAAATATCCCACCAGGTTCTGACATGGATAATCTAGATCAAGTGCAACCGACTTCGGCCCTCCTGTGAAGCATGTCAGGTATTTCAATGTCCTTGCATATACGGTAAGCGAAGCTGCTTGCAATGATACCATCGCGATGGATTTAGGATACACATTCTTCTATAAAGGCACATTACTGACTTCATGTTTGTGCACAGATGCCGTGCCTAAAAAACGTGGACCGAAGACAGATGTACTAGAGGCATTGCTGAAGAGGGTGGATGGGTTGGAGGCTAAGTTGAGAGAGAAAAACGACGAGGAGACATCGCCAACGGCCTCGATCGCGAGCGAGAGAGAAACCACCAGCACTACGTCTCAAAATGCCGAAGTAGTAGATCCCACGCCGAAGCGCACTGCCGTCGATGCCCGAACATCACCCAATGATACGAGCACCGTGGCTGTCTCGCCCCAAACACCAGTTCCCAGGTTCGTAGTCAGACAATTATGGTCATGAAGAAGCTGTTAGCTGATCTTACAACAGAGAACTGTCCACGAACCAGGCTCAAACCGATGCCCTATTCGATATCTACTTTACGCGCTTCCACGGGAAACCGTATTACATACTCGACGAATCATCCATCAGACAGCGCCTTCAGTTGAATCAGCTACCTGATTACCTCTGCTACGCAATATCTGCCGCCGCTGCAAGGTATGCTTCTTTTAGAACATCCTGAATTTTACTAACGAGGCAACTAGACACACACCGAATCCAAATGGTTACCAAGCCGCCGTTCAACTGAGTGAAGAATTTGCGGCACGGTCAAGAAGAGAGATCAATACCGACGAGCCATCGATTGATGCCCTACAAGCACTCTTGCTCCTAGTTAGCGCTTTCACGGCATCCGGCAGAGGTAAGAAGGCGTATATGCTCATGAGTAAGAGACCCTGCCCCGGACTTCCACTCCATACTTTGGTCTAATAGTAGTGTAGCATGTGCCACTGGTATGGCTATGGCTCTTGAAATACACCGAGAGATGAACCCACACTCCCGAGTGACACCGGTCGAGCGAGAAATGCGAAGACGACTCTTTTGGACGTGCTACTTGTTGGATCGATTCCAAAGCACCGGATCGAAGCGCTCTTGTCTGATTAACGATGATTCCATCCTTCTCCGCCTTCCTTGCTGGTCACCGAGCCCTTCTTCGCTTCCAGTGGAGGGCGAATTCTTCCAGCCTAGCTCCAATCATCATTATTTCCAGCACAGCGGCAAGAAATCACAGGGCAGCTCCGGTATGCTGATTGACATCACCCGCATCCTGGGAGTTACCAACAAATATCTCGCTGCCGGCGGTGTCAAGGGTGATTCGCACTTTCCCTGGCACTCCTTATCCAGCCTATCTAAGATTCGGCATGATCTTGATATCTGGGCTTCAGGAACAGAAGAGGCTTTCTCGAGTCTCGATACACTATTCGGCCATCTAGATTCGACCGTTTTGGTGCTCAGCAAGCTCGTTTATCACCTTATTCACTGCCTCATCTACCGCCCGTTTCTCCCCGTTGATCTCGCCGAGCTTGCAGGGACCAGTCAGCACCAGTCGTGGCAGATTGAAGCGACCAACATGTGTTTTCTTCATGCCAATGCCATTGCCGAGTTGATAGAGCTGGGAAAACAATCGAACACGGTTGAATGGCCAGCATTCTTGGGCTATTGCATCTGCACCGCTGGGACCGTCCATATTCACGGGGCACACTACAGCAAACAAGGCGGCTACGGAGATATGGACGTCTTCAGCTCCGCAGGCGAATTTTTGTCTCGAGAAATGCAGCATCTAAACGAGTTGCGACATGCTTGGGCCTGCGTTCAACAGCAACGTGAAACGTTACAGGGGATCTACAATGCTCATTCGGAGCTGGTCAAGACATTGGCACACAACTCAATGCGATACACGCCTGGTTTCCACAGCGAGGATTTTTTCGACCGGTATTCCAATATTGGCGGTCCAGGGGGTCCGTCGTTCCGTTTCGACGCCGCGAATCTGAGCCTCGCAGATGTGTTTGTTGACTCAACGGGTGACCCGTATACCGAGCATGAGCTCTATGCTGCTCGAATTGCAGCTGAGCCTGAGCGGCCCAACCTCAAGCGCAAAAGCTCCGCGCCATCGGCTCGAAAGAGGTTAACCAACAAGTCTCTTTTCAAGCTGGTGCCCCCTGCAACTACTGGGCTACCTACACCAGCACATCCGCACCGATCCTTCTCGTTTACGGCTGGCATGATACCTCAGTCTTCGCCCGGGATACTCACCACGCCGACATCGTTGCAGTCACATCCGCTGAGCCATGAAAACGAACAAGAAATGGGTGGTATGCAAGATCAGATTGACGAAACGGCTGCAATCAATGCTGCAGTTGCTGCAGCAGCAGCTGCCGGCTTTGGACTGCCGCCAAGTACTCATAATGGGGCAGGCCAGGGTGTCCCTGCGTTCACAGGTGCACCTTTCAGTCCTCCTTACACTTACGACTCAGGGACAAGTGCCAATAACAACGGGACTGGGTTGATGAACGAGGCAAACGGGGGGTATGATGCAATGTTTGGAACGCTACCTTCCAATGCGTTCACTAGCCCTGCAGCTTGGAATGGAGACGATTATCATCACAAGCTGAACGAAGCTACCCCTACAGCAACAGCCCCGAGTCCTGGCACAAGAAGCAATGATGGCAGCATGGGTACAGCTCCTGGGGAAGAGAAAGATCCATTTCTCACACTTCTTGAGCAGCTCGCGGAGAACGAGCAACGATCCCATAACAACGGTCATGGAAGTGACCTTGATTTCTTTCTGGCTGGAACAGGAGGAAGCTCATGAGCTATGTAAACTAAAGTTCTTCTTCTTCTTTGCGATTCCTTCTTTTGGAACTAGGGCCTAGGGTTTCACGCATGTATCAGGGCGGAAAGGTCACTTGAGTGCATTTTTGGGTTTGGGGGTCTCTTAACAAGCACGGCTATGCTTGTACAAAAGTCTGATGGGCGAGTCTGGCATTGAGCAATTGTACATCTCGGGGTAGGGTAGGACTTTGGTCAGGATGAGCGGCAAGCGTTGTTTGATTTCACTACTCCATGTGCACTGTATGAGCGAGCTCCAAATACAAGATACACCTTCTAACACTTGGTCAGAGACTCAGATTATATGTTAGGGAGGCCCGGAAGCTACCTGACATCATTGGAACACTAGACTGTAGCATGACAGGCGGTCTTCTAACCGAGGCTTCATCATGCACTGTTGAGAATGTTCCCGACTTGTGACTAAAGCGTCTTTGTACGCAGGTTTCAAGACATAGGGCTTTGGGATAGACAAGTAACAAGGTTGGACCTCGTCTTGGCCTTCGGCCGTCCGGCAGAGGACTCCAGCCCGAATTCGACTACCGATCCCTGGAGCGAGATCTAACGGCCTGCAAGGATATGCCGTCTTAGCTTAGGGCCGGGATGCCTACCCTGGTTCGGCCTACTTGTACGGGCTTGCAAGGATAGCCCGATCCCCTGAACGGCAACACGCCCGGTACGGCCAGGGCGAGGCGGAAGCGACGACAGGCCCCGTCGGTATTGCGGCCCGTCAACAGCGAAAACCGACTGGGGTGGAGAGAAGGAGAGGGAGGGGTATTCAGGGTCGAACTCTCGATTCGGCGGGGGCGGATGAAGGAAATTGGCACGGGGGTTATGGAGCTGGTGGTGCTTGATGACGCGGACAATATTTGGAGAGGGCACTTGATGAGATTGGGAATGCAGGTCGTAGGAAATGGAGTCATTGAGACGCTGTGGCTTTCATGTTGAAGATTGATGAGGTGAGAGGGGAGCAAGGTCGTATTAACATCATGTAGATGAGTATGTTTGGCGGTAAATATTTAGGTAGTATTATTTGCCGGATCGGGATAGCTACTATACTTGATGATGAGCGTCGTAGATTATTTACTGTGTACTTGATGATTCTGGGTAAGGTAGCCGCTGAATACTTGTGTCGGTAGGCATTATGTCAGATTGGTTGTGCATCTTACTCGAGTATTACAAAGGTCACGCCGTGTTTCCGGATCTCGAGTGAATAACATATTACATGCAGCGGGATGCGATGAGAAGGGCTTATCATATATCCCTAGACAGTTTTCAATGTATTACGGTTACTATATAAGGTACTTAACCTATTTGTACGTACAGTGTTTTTAGGCAATCCTAATCATAGAGACCCAAAGGTGAAGGCGTACCTACGGCTTGTCGCCCGGAACAGTATGTCGTGCTGATCGCCAATACTTACCGCAGCTATCGAGCAACGTACTAGGCACATTAAGTGTCGCTTTGTTTCCCAAGATTCTTCTCACTCCATTGAGAGACTTTCTACCATATGGAGGTATACAATTCCCACTTGTCGCTTGTCGCTACCTAGGTGTCTACTTACAGGCCAGTTGATGCATACTTACTACTTGATTCAAGCAGTGCCTTATGCATAAGGTAGTTGAAGGATCTCCTTTCTCCACTTTCTTCTCTTCCATCCTTTTCTATTCCCCTCGAAGTTTCTGCTGCTTCTCTACAGACCTGACTTGTTCCCTCTACACTTTCTATTGTCCATCTTAGTGATTTTCTCTCTCCTCTTAAGAACTTAGTGGGGGGTTGTAAGATCATACTAGTATGAGTGCATTTAGCTACTCTTGAACAGTTTGAAGTGGTAAGGATAGATATGTGCACATATTGCGTGAGTGTGGCCAATGAGATGTCAGACCTTGCAGATGAAGCATCCAAACCCCTTGTCCTCAGCCTCCTTTGTCCTTGGTTGAGAATACGTGTATCCTTCCAGGCTTAAGAACGCCTTTCAAACGCATGCAGGCCTCTTGGCCCGTTGTTCCGCGAAAAAGTCTTCGGGAGACAGGTCAACTATACCCAGTTGGCACGGGTGAACTATACCCAGTTGATACGATTTGGGGTCTCGTTGTCAGGTTTGTTTGACCAAGCGACTGGGCGCCACTCTTCACACC
The DNA here is from genome assembly GCA_014621405.1 of Stylonectria norvegica. Taxonomy (NCBI): domain Eukaryota; kingdom Fungi; phylum Ascomycota; class Sordariomycetes; order Hypocreales; family Nectriaceae; genus Stylonectria; species Stylonectria norvegica. The sequence goes on from JAANBC010000102.1 coordinate 76,193, forward strand.
ATTCTTTTTCTCCAGTCTCTCGGCTTCCATATGTTGCTCGTCGATGTTATTCTAGGCCTCATAGCAGAGTGAAATTGTTCCTTTGTCGGCAATTATCTGCTGGTCCCTTGTGACACCCTCGACCTAAGATAATTGTGCCGAAGCATTTTCAACAGATTCGCCATGCTCCATCAATACTGGATAGTATTAGTCTAAAAAGTTGTTGTAATTCCGAATTAGAATGGACTGGAGGGTGCTAAGTAAAAAAAGCGGAAGAGAATACGGCCGCGGAGTACAGTAAAGTGACAATACTCACATGCTCCCATGGCTTTGCAACTTACAATGTCCGCAGCACAGCACACGCTCTTGGGTGTGACTATGCATCGATACTGTCGTAGTTTCGGTAGAGTTGCTTTTTTACACAAGTCCTTAGTTTCCGAGGTGTAACGTTCAGGCAATTCGATGCGACCGATTTCCCAACTCTCTCGTACACCTATTGAGGTCGTGTGTTTTTCTTGGTATTCTTGACTGGGGAGGGACTGGAAACTGTCAAGTAGCAGGACAAGGTTCAAATATGGGCAGGATTTACAGAAGCGACAACAGCTACATATGAAGTTCCATGTGGTCAACGACACTTAGTGAGCTTTTAAATTAGATATTAGTAGTTAACTAGCAAGAGGAGCATGTCTTGTCCCAAGCGATCAACGTCGTGTGTGCTGGCAACCGTCCGAACCCTAATCGTCTGATTGAATGAGTAACGAGTCCGTTGAGCAATAACTGAAACATGCTTTTCTCTTCTCCTTAACTACTTATCGTGAGTAGCTGCTGACTTAACCTTGAGATCCTATGTTAGCCACCACGTTTTAAGTCAAGAAGACTTTAAACATAATGCATCCATGAATCAACTCACTTCCCTACACTTGGCAGCGTCTAGACTGAGGGTCATACTTCTTAGCTATACGATTTACTTATGACTGCATGGGACTGTGTTCTTGCGCCATCTGCTGAGCAGTGCATTGCCTGTTGTCCCGTAGCCAGCAGACAAATCTTAGATTCACTCAACCAAAGTAAAGAGACAGCTCGGGCGGGTGACAAATAAATTATTGCAAATTCTTGTATAATAGTCTTATAGACGTCGGTACTCATCATTGAATTTTCAGTCGTTGAGAAGCTGTCGCAGTCGTTGAATCAAGTGAACAGTAGCTGTGTCATAAAATATGGTCTGGTTTTGTGGGAGGAAAAGTATCAATCAGCATCGGGCGAATGGTTTAGTGGTATAATACTCCCTTAGCATCATTCGTTTGAACGCAACTGGGAGTGGTCCAGGGTTCGATTCCCTGTTTGTCCATCTGTAGAGCGGTTAAAATCCGTTCATTATCCGTATTTTTTGACAAATTCTTCGAATTTGTCCTTTTACCCACGCAGTTTGGTGGTGCTGCAGTTTATTAGAGACCCTTTCACTTCTTGTTATGGTTTCTCTTCGTTTTTTTTCTCTACTGGCCATGATGAATGCCAGATCGGACTTTTCAGCTTTGTGCCTCATTCCCAAGACGCCGTTCGGACCTAACAACTTGCTGAAGAAGCCAGTGTGGGCGCGTGGCTCCACTGATAAGGCTGAGCCTCGGTTCAGCTGCAGGTCCCCGTCGATGAAGATTATCGGCCGCGCAAACATTCCACTTATAACCCTGAGCCCGACTTTCGCTCCTCCATCTCCTTCGTGAAGACGACATTTGTTCGCTCGTTACACTTGTCTTTCACACCATCCAGACCCTTGCGGCGCCCCTACGTATTCCCGACTCAACCGCGATACACCCGCAACCGCGAAACTCTCGTTCTGCCGCACATCCAGCCAGCAACCCCCCTATCTACACCACGTCGCGCCTTTGCTGGACGAGCTCGCTCTTCTGCTACGCCCGCGCTGTGCCGCTCTGGACGATTGCCCTCTTGGTTTTGGGAGCTGCTGCCATTCGAGCGTACGTCACACGGCGGGTGAGGAGGTAGCTTGCTTGCGCGCATTATGGCTTCGGCAACGAGCAAGATGAGCGCGCTGTCGCTGGTCGTGCCCATCTTTGCGCCTCTTGCGCTCGGATCCGCGGGATACACGGCATGGCGCGTCAACTGGGGACCTCTGATCCGGAAGTTTCTGACGGGGCCGGGGCGGACGTCGCGCATTCTGTTGCTGCTCTTCGTGATCCTCAACTCCAAGAATATGCCCTTTGTATGGACGGTATGCGCTCTCTCTCCCTCTCCCTTCTACCCTCTCTTCAAGCAACCCCTCTCCCTTCCCAAGAAACCCTCTCTCAAAGTCCTCGCTAACAGCTTCCTAGTACCGCGTCTTCTACACCATCTTCTACCACTCCTTCCTCCATAAGTCTCCCCAGCTCGGCCCCAAAGCGCTCTTTAAGCCCATCATCGCAAAGTCCAGCGCGCCCCTCCTCGAGATCGACTACAACTTCCACAAGTCCAACTCGACGTACTTTTCCGACCTCGACGTCGCACGCACGCACCTGGTCTCCTTCCTCTGCCGCACGTCCATGGCCAAGCTGTCGCGCAACGCGCAGACCAAGATCGTGCTGAACCCCAAGACGGGCGCGCCCATCAAGGGCAACATGGGCATCATGCTGGGCGCAGTCGAGTGCAGCTTCAAGCGCGAGATCGCGCCCTACAAGGGCTACGAGATGTGGAGCCGCGTCCTGAGCTGGGACCGCAAGTGGCTGTATATTGTCACCCACTACTTGCCCAAGAACGCCGCCCAGCCGACCGAGTGGCTGGACCCGCGCTTCGCCAAGAGCAAGCGTCGCGGCCAGAGCGATGCCTGCGGCGGCTGGGACAAGAAGATCTACGCCACCGCCGTGAGCAAGTACGTCTTCAAGCTCGGCCGCTTCACCGTGCACCCGGCCATCGTGTTGGGCGAGGCCGGCCTGCTGCCGGAGCGCCCGGGCGGATGGATGGGCGGCGAGCAGCAGCTGAGCGATGTGAACGTCGACCTCTCCGATGTCAACTTGGCTATTGATGGCGAGTGGGACTGGCGCCGCGTCGAAGCGCAGCGCCGCAAGGGCATGGAGCTGGCTGGACAGTTTCATGCGCTCGAGGAGCTGCAAGATGCGTTTGACGGAGGTAGCCATGGAGCGCTTGGCAAGTACAGTCCTTAAAGCGGACTACGAGGCCAAGAACTGGGGGTTTCTGCACAGAGGCGATAAAGGTGGAGGGTTCCACAGCTCGACCAGCGTTCTCAAGACGGAACCGCAAAGGGGGAGATTTCCCACGGCTTAGAAGGCGAGGACGACACACGTTTGTAGACTTGTCATGGATGTTTGAATTAGATCTGCTTATGACATATAGACTTATTCAACTAAGAAGCACGCTCTTTTGTTCTGATACGAGAATCCTCCTAGACACACCATTGACCGGTTCGCGATATACGAAAACGAAGGATATATAGCGCCGTTCCCCTTGCTGGACAAAATACACTTTCTGCGCGACGAAAGCGGGATTTATAACAGGACTGCAACTGCAACGGCAGCCAGTACACCGACCAAGATTGGACTCTGGAGCAGCTGCGCTGCGGCGGCGGTAGTGTTCGTTGCTGCAACAGCCGCTGTTGTTTGTGACGCTGCGGGTTTGGACACGGTCGTGACACTGTCCGCATGGGACGAGTCGCTACTATTTGCCTGTTCGCCGCAGATCTCTGCGACGATGGAGGAGGTTTCTGGATGCGCAGGACAAGTCAGTCACGGGCACAGGTCAAATCGTTCATCCCACCGCGCTTCACACCGCGTTGAGAGACAGAGCGTGGAACATACGGGTAATGTCTTCTAGCTTACAGCCCGCCTTGACGAGGCACGGCGAGACGGTGTTGATCATGGCCTCCATCTTGCCGCATTGGCACTCTACATCAAGGGCGCCGCAGCCGTTTTCCTTGGCACCGCTGACGAGGCAGTCGAGGGAACATTTGGGGAGCTGCTTTCGGAGGGAGGTGAGGTCGGCGAGGGTGAGGGTGAAGGTAAGCGTGAAGGCGATGAGCAGGAGGGGAAGCTTCATGATGGGATAACGGTGGCCGGCACAGTTGAGGAAGACAAGAAAGGGAAGAAGAGAAGAAGTGAAACGGTTCTACACGGCCAGCCCCAGGTATTTTTGAGAAAGAAAGCCGTTTTGGAGAAGACTCAGCGTCGTTGATGTTAAAAACGACGGCGACAAGAAGAACAAGAAGACCAAGAAGAATCGCCAGGAAAAGCGCAGCGCAAACCCATCACACCACACTAACAGAACGACAAGGCACAGAAACAAACCCTGCCAGGAAGAAAGACAAAGGCTAAAGGTAAACGACTGGAAGAATTCACAAGAGTTTCCCCTTCCGTCAAGCCTCCAAGGATTCCCAGGTTCTTCTCACCCACCCAACCGTCACGTCCTACTGCTACTCCTCCTCCCATCACCGTTTCGCCCAGCCTCCATGGACCATCCCCCTGGCTAGAGAACAAGCGCTACTGCAACTCGGTCCCCCTCCCCAGGGGAACCAGCCAACGAAGACGGCGCCAGTCACCTTCAGAATCCGGGGGGCGCACGTTTGGACTCGATTGGGTTGGTTCGAGGGGGGATTCCTCTCAGCGAACTCTGGTAATTAGCGACTTGGGCTTTCACTGTCACGGCGGTGCAATTCGTCCGTGTCACGGTGGCGCTCAGCTGGGCTTGCAATCGTATAATATTATCGTCGGCTCGACAGTGACCGCCATGGCCGCGAGCGACCTCGTGGTGGTGCCGTTTTGTTGGGACGGACGAGGGTTGCATAGGGCAGAAGAAGGTGACATCGGCGAGGGGGAAGCCTGGTTGGGAGAGGGCAGCAGGGGAGGGAAAACAGAGTGACGGCCCTAATCAACACGGTTGTTCTGAACTTCTGAAGATGGACGTTGGGGGATATTACCGGGAGTCAGACGGACGGTGACAAGACGAGGTAACAAGCCGGACGGATCGATGGTCGAAGTATTGCTTCTCTTCCATGTCGAGGCAATTCCTCCCGACGCTGTGATGGTGATCCCTGACATCCATCCCAAGGAAGTTTTGCTCCCTGTCTTCCCCGCGATTTATCGCTTCTCGCTCGTCGCACGTCCCCAGGACGATGAACAGCCTTGGTGTTGCGATCCCTGCTGCGGGCGCTTGTGAAGGGGACCCAAAATTATGCAACGTGTAGGGTATCCAATCTACAAAGTAAATCAAGTCACCAGAGGTAAAGTGATGAAGCGAATGAATGGTGTACGGCCAACGACTGACATTGGACTACACTGACAGCTGGGTTAGGGCTCAATTAACGTCCCCATCATGAGATCAATCAAAGTGATGGTTCCCGTGATGGGCGAAACCTATTGCCCAATTGCACGGCAGAGGTCGTACTCTTCGAGATGCCTTTTTGAGCGTAGCTAATCGGGCTTCTTGTTTGGTTGGAGTTGCAACTTGGGTCACGCGCTATTGACACCTTGGCGTCCTGACAGGGACACAACTTTTGAGTGGAGGTTACCAACGTTGAATATTGTTCTGACGTAGAAGATGACTGGCTTTGAGAGCTTCACGTATATCAAGTCAGAGGCCGTCTTCATAACCGCCACCGTAAACTATAGCTAGTGTCGCACGTCAAAGAAGTCATGTGAGGCTCTCACTGAGTCTGTTGGTTGACGAGAACACCAGGGCAGCAGCATCTTACGACGACGAGTTGATGGCATTTGACAAGTCACGTTGCAGGTTTCAACTTCTTGGGATACGCTTGGCAGTAATGACGTCTTGAGTATAGACCCTTTCAGGCGAAACGGCGGACTAGCGATCTTCAAGCCATGATAAGCTGTTCTCGTGCTCTCGACGGTTACAAAGTACACGCAGAGCAGCTTCACAATTTTACAAGGCAGAGCCGTATGAGTTTATCTAGGTACGTATATATAAAAAGTCCAAAACTCCCATGTGAAGAGACATCCAGTTCCACTTGAAACCAAACGCCAACAGAGCAAAAAGTCCAAACAAAGCCATTCCAGGGTTGAAGTTCATCAGTTTACATAGTGTTTTATCGACAACGGCGATTTTCGCCTCAGTGCTTGACTCTATCTTTGTATCATCATCTGAACTTCAACCCCGTCTTAGCCCCAGTTCGGATCCCTAAAATTATTTGTGAGACTCCCCGTGGAGTCTTAGAATGTTGAAAAAAAAAAAGGGAATCGTCGCCAAAACGTCGACGAGGCCCCCTCTCGCCTCAAGAATGAGCCCCATTGAGTAACCCAGCTTTCGCCGGGCAATCGCATACCTATCAACCTCGACAACAAATCCTCTGCGCCCGACGCCACTCCCGCAAGCAAACCAGGCGGCCACCCACCATCCGCCGCCGCGCGCCGCAGCAACACGAACTCAACCGCAAACCACCCCAGCGCGGACTCATATCTTCATCCATAGGGGCCGAGAGGCGCGGGAGAGAGGGTTGGGAGCAGGTTGCAAAGCGGCAGATGTAGCGGTGGGCAGGGCCGGCGCTGGAGAGGGCCTGGGCAGCGAGAGGTCAGCCGCGGTGCTTTTATGGCGGCGCGTTTCCGCAGTGCTCGTGAAGAGCCGTCCGGGGACTTTCTCCCAAAGCTTTCGAGGGGGGCGAGACGCTGCGAGAACGCAGCGTCTCTGTGTGTGAGCTTCGAATGGCGATTTGTTGAGCGAGGGGGGGTTGTGAGAAGAAGGAAAAGAGACGGAAGCTTGCAAGCTCTGTTCGAAAATTTATGCGATGGAAAAGGGTGTGGTCATAGCGCGGTGGGGGCGTTTGTGTAGGTCATTATTTTCCATACTGCGACCCAGCCAATCCGCGCGCTGCGTTGAGAAGGCTGCATCGCTGCCTTCGTGCCTGTTCATCGAGCTTAGATCCATCTAGTAGTACTTAGGTCTTGAGTCTTAAGCCTCGTCGAACAAAGAAACGGCCGAGTCTCCCCAGAGGAACCAGATCCTGCGTCCCCAGTGAATCGACGCAGCTACACCTTGATTATTGCAAAAACACCCTGCAAGTTGTCGACACCGTCAAGACTCCATCCGCCAGCCTCCTTCTCCTCCAATACAACCACCAACACCAACATCACCACCACCTCTATCCGCGTCCCCTCAACCTCAGCGTAGCCATGTCTGGACTGTTCGGCGGCGGTAGCCAAGCAGCCGCGGCGAGCAACACCGTCGGCGACCTCAAGTCAGACGTCGCCCTCTCCGACCCTCCCACCGACAGCATCACCGACCTCGCCTTCTCGCCCGCCGCCAACGGGCCCGACTTCCTCGCCGTGTCGAGCTGGGACAACAAGGTCCGCATCTACGAGATTGCCCAGAACGGGCAGAGTCAGGGACGCCATGTCTTTGAGCACACCCAGCCCGTGCTGAATTGCGACTTCTCCAAGGTAGGCAGATCAACGCGGAACCCCAAGTCCAGGCGGATATGTGACAACGACAGCAACGACGACAGGAGCTAATTGACCTACACAGGACGGCACCAAAATTGCCTCAGCAGGCGCCGACAAAAACATCAAGGTCTGCGACCTCGCCTCGCAACAGGACATCATCATCGGCACGCACGACCAGCCCGTGCGCGCGGTGCGCTTCTTCGACAGCGGCAGCGGGCCCATGGTGGTCTCGGGATCCTGGGACAAGACGGTCAAATACTGGGACCTCCGCCAGCAGGGCCCGGCAGCGACGCTGACGTGCCAGGAGCGCGTCTACTCGATGGACGTACGCGACAACCTCTGCGTCATCGGCACGGCTGACCGTTACATCAACGTCGTCGACCTCAAGAACCCGACCAAGTTCTACAAGACCATCCAGAGTCCCCTTAAGTGGCAGACCCGCGTCGTCAGCTGCTTTGCAGACTCGGCGGGCTTTGCGATAGGAAGTATCGAAGGTCGATGCGCGATCCAGTACGTGGAGGATAAGGACTCTAGGTACGTATTCTATTCCCCTTGGATGCTCTCCATCGGATGCTATCCCTTGGATGCCCTCCCTTGGATGCCCTCCATCGGCTACTATCCATTGGATGCCACCCCTCTACCGTCGACGACACTTCTCTAACACTCTCAACAGCTCCAACTTCTCCTTCAAGTGCCACCGCGACCCCCCGGCCAACAGCGTGACCAACGTCTACGCCGTCAACGACATCTCGTTCCACCCGGTGCACGGCACCTTCAGCACGGCCGGCTCGGACGGCACTTTCCACTTCTGGGACAAGGACGCCAAGCACCGTCTGAAGGGGTATCCTAACGTCGGCGGCAGCATCACCTCGACGACCTTCAACAAGAACGGCAGCATTTTTGCCTACGCCATCAGCTACGACTGGAGCAAGGGATATCAGCACAACACGCAAAACTACCCCATCAAGGTCATGCTGCACCCAGTCAACAACGACGAGTGCAAGCCCAGGCCGTCGATGAAGAAGCGGTAGGTAGTAGGGGCGTCAGGAGAAGCTGGCGGACGACAAAATGGAGGTTGGTGATTTGGTAGTGTACGAAGGCGCGGGGAGGAACGAGAAGGATGGGTGATATGGGGTGGTGGTGGATGGGAGTTACGAGAGATGATACCATAGGACACAACAGCAAAACATCACGGCACGATCCCCAAGACACAAAACTCGTTATGTAACTGAGGCTGGGATATTTGACTGAGAAATTGACCATTGAAACAATTTGAGTTTTGAGCCTGCCCTTTTCCTATTCTTTTTTTCCAAATCAGGATATCTGCCACGGCCTAGCACCTGTGACAAGGCCATATTATGTAGCATGTAGCATAGATGAAGCAATTAAAAACGCTTATTCCAACTTAAGAGGTGATGTCGAAACTTGATCACATCCCGGAGCACAGTAGAAACAATATCATGCACAGCGTGCCCGTATTCATTTGTTCTTCATGCCAAAGACATCATCCACCATCCCCCGCCAGATATCGCCCAAGAAGCCCCTCTCGTCCTTGGCAGGCCGCTCATGGATGAACTTGAGCTCGACGCCGTCCAGGCGAACGCCCTCAATGGCGGCCATGGGGGCGCCAGGGACAACGTTGTCCGGGTCCGAGGCGACGATGGTGACGGCCGGGGCGGGCACCTCGGGCGTCTCGAG